>OMPJ01044454.1:0-29667 GCA_900312935.1 Carapus acus
CTGGTCTCCAGTGGTGAGTGGGACTGAGAACACGCAGCTTTGACCTTTGACCTCACAGTGAGCCTGTGAGTGATGGTGCTGTGTGTCCCCCATCAGTACGTGGAGGACAACCTGTCCGTCATGTCCATCGGCTTCCTGCTCAGCAGCCCCGACGACGCCGTCATCTGGCGAGGCCCCAAGAAGAACGGTGAGCTCCCGCGGGCCTGTGAGGCTCTGTCCCCAAGCTCCGCCCCCTCTGACCCTGTCTGCACCAATCAGGGATGATCAAGCAGTTCCTGAGGGACGTGGACTGGGGCGAGCTGGACTACCTGATCGTGGACACGCCCCCCGGCACCTCGGACGAGCACCTGTCCATCGTCCAGTACCTGGGCGACACGCACATCGACGGCGCCGTCATCATCACCACCCCACAGGTACGCGCCACACACACACACAGCCTTTCCACTGAAGGTGTCTGACCTCACACACCTGTCCCTGTCCAGGAGGTGGCGCTGCAGGATGTGAGAAAGGAGATCAGGTTCTGTGAGAAGGTGAAGCTTCCCATCATTGGGGTGGTGGAGAACATGAGCGGCTTCGTCTGCCCCAAGTGTAAGGTGTGTGTGTGTACAAGTGTGTGTGTGTGTGTGAGCCCTCCTCACCCACACACACACACACTCTTCTGACGGCGCTCCCTCTGCCTCTGATTGGCCGCCAAGGCCCCCACAGCATCGCTCTGAGCACGTCCTTCTCTGTCCCCCCCCTGTCAGAACACGTCGCAGATCTTCCCTCCCACCAGCGGGGGCGCCGAGCGTCTGTGTAGGGACCTGAAGCTGCCCCTGCTGGGCCAAGTGCCCCTGGACCCTCGCATCGCCAGGAGCTGTGACGAGGGCAGGTCCTTCTTGCAGGACCTGCCCGACTCTCCTGCTGCCAGGGCCTACGGGGACATCGTGCAGGGTGGGCCTACACACACACACGCACACACACACGCAGGGTTTCTTGGTCTTGTCCAATTGACGGAACGAAGAGAGGACGACAGAGCTCTTGGTCTCACTGCTCCATTTCCCCTCGCCCCCTGCAGGCATCCAGAGGTACTGCACGGAGAAGGAGGAGCAGACTGCCAGCTGACGTGCGGGCGTGTGAGGGGCATCGCCGCCTCCACCCAGCAGCTCCCAGGCTGCTCAGGGAGCAGTCCGACCGACAGGGGGCGCTGTGGGCTCACACTCACCGAGGGTCCTGCTGAGTTGTGGTTATAATTCGCGCAACCAAGCGTCTGAATCCTCTGCTGGCTCACTGCTGCCCTGCTTCACATCGGGTGTGTCTTCGCTACGCAATCATTCCCTGTCAGAGGGGGCACAGGTGTGACCCCTGACCTCTGACCTTTGCCCTCTGCTGGGAGAGGAGGGACTTCCTGTCACGGCGGAGCAAACGCACCATGCTGCCCTCTGTTCGCTCATTTGTTTGAACAAATAAACGGGTGGACTGGGGAAGTGTGTGTGTGTGTGTGTCGAAATATTGCATGAGCGTGTCTGAGCAGGGCAAACAGGTCTCAGATCAAAAGTACCGCGGATCCCTTGTGGGTGTGTGAGAGAGAGTGAGTGAGTGTGTGTGTCTCTACCTCTCCGGAACAGAAAGCGAAAGTAGCTCAGCCTCCCCCCCACCTCCCTCCTCCCTCTCGCCCTCTCTCTCTCCCTCCCTCCCCATGAAAGCGAAAGATCGCGGACAGACGCAGCGTGGCCGCCGCCACGGAGCGTCCGAGCGGGAGCAGCTTCGCCGAGGAGCCTCCGGGCCGCGCGGAGCAGGTGAGCCGCAGCCGGGCGCCGTTTCCATGGTTACTCGGTCCTCCGCCGCGTGTGGACGGCGTGTCTTTGTTTCTGCCGGGGACGCCGCGGGGACGCCGCGGGGACGCGAACACGCGCAGGCGCACTCAGACGCCGGCTAAGGCCGGACCGATCGGTACCGAGCCGCGGGACGGCGGGTGGGACAGTGAGGCTGCAGGGGGACCACCGACCTGGGTGTGTGTGTGTATATGTAAGTGTGTGTGTGAGAGAGAGATGGAGGGAGAGTGTAGGGAAGTATTGTGGCACTGCATTATTGGGACTTTCCTGATCTAGAGACATCGCTGAGGTGAAGAGGAAGAGAGAAAAGTGGTGTGTGTGTGCCTGCCTGCCTGCGCGTGTGTGTGGCATACTTAACTTAGGAGCCTAACTTGTTTTAGTTTAGGTTCTAGTTCCTCATAGTTTCACTCAAACACACATTCTCCTCCCCCTCTCTTCTCTTCTCTTCTCTTCTCTTCTCTTTTCACCTTTCCTCTCCTCCCCCTACATCCATATTCCACACTCCTTTACACACCGAGTGTGTGTGGGCCTGTCAGAACAACAACACCACACCTGTAGTCTGTGCTCACACCAGTGTGTGTGTGTGTGTGTGTGTGTGTGTGTGTGTGTGTGTTGTACACAGTGTTGGGAAGATTACTTTGGAAATGTAGTTGGTTACAATTACAAGTTACCCTGTTGAAAATGTAATAGTAGTGTAACTCTTTCAATTACTTTCTCAAAGTAATGTAACTAATTACATTTGGTTACATTTTGATCCTTAATTTTGAATGAATGCTCTCGACTGTTAACAATTTAACATTTTAAGACCTGATAGTGTTAACCTTTCAGCAGTACTTAAGACTACATAATGAAAGACTCCACAAGATTGAACTTCAGTACTTCAGTTTTTACTCTGAGAACAGCTGTGCATACACATCACATTTTTCATTATCTTAGCATATCTGTAAACTTTCACAAAAGTCAATGCAAATTTTGGGCAGAACTTAAATTAAAGCACTTGCTCTGTGTCATTCAAAAATCAAACTTGTCATCACGTAATCTACTAAGCATGAAAAGAGACACAGAAGGTTGGCACTTCTTCCCCATTGTATTTTATGTGAGTACTTGCAAGTAACTGAGTGACAGCTAGGCTATACGTACCCTTAGATGTGTCTTTAGATTTGACATCAACTGTTTCGATGTCGACAGCACCTTCACCGCTGGCAAACACTCTTTGCATTGTACTATAATCTTCGGGCCCTTGTTGGCTTTCTCAAAAAGTGGTGTTTGTGTTTCCACCTCAGGAACATATTTTTCCGCGCCTCCAACATGTTGCTGAGTCTGACGCTGACTGAATGACACATGACCGGAGACAGCCAATCAGAAGCGTCAGTCTCCAACATGCAGTTTTGGGAGGAGGATGGTGATATGAAAAAACAATTGGATGAATCTGAGCGTTTGCGGCTATTTTTCAAATGTAACTAAAATTGTAATCATGGAAATTTCCAAAAGCAACTGTAAGTTAACTACACATTTTCTAACAATTTTTCAACGGATTACAATTATGTAAATTTTGTAATTTAATTACGTAATGTCGTTACATGTAATTCGTTACTCCCCAACACTGGTGAGGCATTTACTCATTAGATGGAGAAAGAGACAAAGCAGGAAAGGGAGAGGGGAGGGGAGAGGACAGAAAAGGAGATGAGGGCCAGAGATGTTTTATTCTATTAGGTTAGATGAGGTATAAGAAACCTAGAAAAAGATGGAGAGGGAAGGAGTGAATGGAGTCAGATGAGGAGAAATGTAGGTAGGAAGGTAGGTACGGTAGGTACTTAATTGATCTGTTAATCTTGCGATCTAGGAAATTAAAGGGCCCAGCAGCCCAGGGTATTGCAGCATGTGGAAGATGCTAAAAAACAACAACAACAACTTTGCTGTACCCTATTGAACTAAGAGGGGACTAACTAAAAACTTAACACGTACTAAGGAGCTACCTAACGACATACAATTTACGGTATACGACATTGTCATTTATCAATATTGTCACGATATATACATTGACAGTGACATTGTCATGATACTATGCATCATGTATATGTTCTGAACTGAGGTGTGCATTGTACGGTGGAGATGTCTATTGCGTGGGTCAGGGGTTTTGTGTGTTGCATTGTGGAGGTGGGCAGGAGGGGGATCATAGTTTGTTGCATTGTGGGTAGGGGGGGAACAATGTTGTGTGGTGCACTGGGGAATGTGTGTAGCAGTGGAGGAATGTTGTGTAAGGCAAAGAGTTGTGTGTATGTAAGGCACAGTCTATAAATGCAAAAACGTTTTCCTGTAATGCACTGCTCTACCATTACGTCCATCACTTCCCTTCCCAAAACCCTAGTTCCTTCCCTCCTTGCACCAGGTGAGGAATTGCTTCATGTTCAGGGGTTGTTTCATGTCAATTGTGTCAATTTCATGGCCAGTGGAACAAAAGAATTTTTTAAGTCTGTTGGTCTTGCACTTAGAGAGTAGCAGCCAGTCACTGAACAGGTTCCTCTGGCTGCTTATGACGGTGTGCACAGGGTGGCTGGCATTGTCCACGATGGCCAGCAGTTTGTTAAGGGTCCTCGTCTCTGCCACTGACACCACCGGGTCCAGCTCCATGCCGACCACAGAACCGGCATGCCTGATCAGTTTGTGCGGCCGGAATGAGTCCCTTTGCTTAAGTGTCGGGTTGTAACCTGACACAATGTGATCCGACGTTCATACTTGCCTTAATCCACCCATTCATGGGAATGTCACAGTCCAACACCAAGCACGGCATCGTGCATCCAGCACACCACTTTGTAGAACACAATGCAGGCCAGCATAGACAGGTAAAGCATCCGCAAGAGTTTTCTGCACATGTTGAAGACTGAAGCTTCCACAGGAAGTACAGCCTGCTCTGCCCCATCTTGTACACCTGGTCAGAGTTGCACGTCTAATCCAGCTTGTTGTCCAGCCACAGTCCAAGGTATTTGTAGGACTGTAGCACCTCTGGGCTGGTGGTGCGTGTGCCTATCTTTCTGTGTTTGTCCATGAGTTGTCAAAGGGGGGCGGGGGTTTGGCGCCTGTACCGCGGCACATCTGATGACTTCTCACTGGCACACTGGTTGGGAAACACTATACCCATTCCATCCAATGCATACTGTTGAGGTTGATGCGTCCTTTCTCAGCTGTCATTGCATGAAATTGACTATGGAGCCACATTTGTGGAGACAACATGCAAACTCTGTAGACAGGCCATTGCTATGTAGTGAAAATGTTGAAACCTACCACAATATGGCCCTCGGTATCAGAAAGTTGAAATAATTTCTCTTTAAGTTGTGCTGGAAAAGGGAATGAATGTAATAATAGCAGCACAATTGGAGCCTTCTTTTTCTTAAGGTCACTAGTTTTTTTAGATGCCTGCTCTGTATTGATTAAGTCTCACTGAGGTTCTGCCTGTGTGTCGTTCTTGAGGACATAATTTAATTCTATCCGTCACTGTATGCCCCTACCTTACACCGTCACCCTGTGTCTCTTGTCAGGACTCTGATCTTGTTTTGACATTCAACCTGTCCATGCATCGCTCCTGGTGGATGGAGAATGGCCCGGGGTGCAGTGTGACACCCATCACCCCTCCTCCATCCTGGGCACCCAAGGACCATAGATATATATCTATTTCTGGTTGTTTCTTGGATTTCCAGTTCATAGAGGTAGCTCACTCCTCACTACAGACGACCCTGGCCGTAAGTATACATATACCATTCAATTGTGTTAAAGGTCATGTGTTCATCAGCTCTTTCCTGTGCATGAATTAAAGGTTAGACAAAACATTCAATGTACAGACCCCTTCCAAAAATTTTTAATATCTTGGAAAAGTTTATTTATTTCCATAATTCCAGTAAAACTTTCATAACTTTCATAGATTATAGATTGAGGCCCACAATCTAAATGATTTCAAGTGTTTCATTGATCATTTTTACATAATTTGGGCTTCCAGCTCATAAAACACATGAAAACAGGAAGTCAAAAAATTAGAATTCTGTGAGGAAATCACTATTTACTTCTCATTTTTTCCATGAAAAAAAGGAATGAAATTATGTTCTTATCAAATCAATCAAAATTAGGTACTTCCAAAACAATATGTCAATCTTCAACACTTGATTGGGAATCCCTTTGCTTTAATCACTCCCTTGATGCACTGTGGCATTGAAGTCTCAGACTGCAGTGGCCTCTGCATTGCATGGGAGTTATGGAAGCCCAGATTTCATTGATGCGTACTGTCAGCTCTTCTTTGTTTTCAGGTTTGATGCTCCTCATTTTCCTCTTGACAGTACCTCATAGATTCTCAATGGGGTTGTAGCTGGCCAGTCATGCACTTTGATGGCATTTCACACTTGACCTCAAGCAGCTTGACGCAGGATGAGGCGGTTCCTTTGTTGATGGTTTATTGTGCTCTGTGCTCCCAGTTTGTGCAACAAGGTGATCAGATAATTTCAAAGCTATTTAGATATGTATACAGGGTTCCGACAAACATCAAGAAAATGAATTTGTTTGTCTGTTGCAAATGACCTGCCCTCTGAGAGCCTCCTTTCCATTCCCAGCACTACAACCAGAATGACCCCTTCTTACTCTGACAGGCCTCCTTAAATTCCGTGAGCCCCTCCCCTCAGGCTCAATTATCCCTGATTTCCCCACATTAATCAGTTTTCTATAATTCATCCATAATTCCAGGAATGAATGTAACAAAATACATATAAATTAAACAATTCATTTCTTAATGATACTTTGAGCAGAGCTCCCCAAATACAACAATAATAAACATTTTTAGAAACAAAAATATTTTGGCGGCATTCAGTGAGTCACGTGATGGATCACTTCCGGACGCTGATAGGCTCAGCCATATAAGAGCTGACTGGGCGTTACCATGGGTTTGAACCCCGCAACAGCACCAAGGAAGGAGGACAGTTAGTCACCACACAATGACGCAATCACAGTCAACGTGGCAAAAATATTAAGGGTGCACGTGTGCAATGCCCTTAGTATCTGCTTGGCTATCCAGCACAGCAGGACCCCCAAACAGTCAATCTCTTTCTTAAGACCGGGACAGAAGGTACATCAACACCAGCCCAGCTCTTCAGGGGGGCTCCTTACTACCGCTCACGACTGGAAACTCCAAGTTGACCTTGGCAGACAGCTGAAGTTCCCAGACAACATCACAACCACTCATCTCCACCCAGACATGGTGTTAACATTGGAGTCCACCAAGCAAGTGGTTCTAATAGAACTGACTGTCCCTTGGGAGGACCGGATTGACAAGGCCAACGAGTGGAAGAGAGCCAAATATGCCAAGCTCATCAGTAAATTGCCGGAGCAATGGCTGGAAAGCCCGCTGTGAGCCCGTTGAGGTCGGATGCCGTGGCTTCGCTGGCCATTCACTCATGCGAACCCTCAGATCTAAGAACTGACCACCACAACCTGCCAGAACAAGAACCAGTAACGATCTCAATGGCAGACATTCAAGAAAGAGTGTCTAAGATGAGGAGCTGGTGATATGATCCATACATACTGGCTGAAAAAGCTGACTGCACTCCATGAACGCCTAGCAGCACAAATGAACCAGCTGCTGAGGGATGGGACCCACCCGGGATGGGACCCACCCAATGGTGGCTAACCCAAGGCAGGACAGTCCTAATCACGAAAGACCCTCAGAAGGGTGTACTGCCTGGATCAACTACAAGAAAGCCTACGACTCAATGCCACACGCATGGATACTGGAATGTCTGGAACTGTATAAGATCAATAAGAACGTTAGGGTCTTCATCCAGAACTCGATGGGTATGTGGAGGACAACCCTAGAGGCCAACTTAAAGCCAGTTGCCCAAGTCAGCATCAAGTGTGGCATATACCAAGAACTGTGCACTGTCACCACTGCTGTTCTGCATAGGCCTGAACCCCTCAGTCATATCATTGCAAAGAGTGGCTACGGATACCAACTCCGTAATTGGGTGACAATCAGCCACCTACTGTACATGGATGACATCAAGCTGTACACAAGAAATGAGCGAGCAATCGACTCACTGATCCGCACCACCAGGATCTACAGCAACGTCATAGGGGTGTCACTCAGGTTGGACAAGTGTGGCCAGATGGTTTCCAAGAGGGGCAAGATGATCAGAATTGAAGGGATCAACCTATCAGAGGGCAACATAGGTGATATCCAAAACAGCTACAAGTACCGGGGTATCCCACAGCCTCAGGATCCCCTAAATCCCTCCACTGGCCAGCATGGAGACTTTGGATATCTGCTGTTACACTGCTGGGACCAAACACCTCATCTTTTTAGTTTGCATTGAATTTTTGCCTTGCCTATAATCCAAATCAATGTCATCAGGCTACTTCTAATCGATGGAAACTGTGTGGAGAGGGTCTCTAATTACCGATTCCTGGGAGTCAACATCATGGAGGATCTGACCTGGGGACCTCACACCACTGGACTGGTGAAGAAGGCTCAGAAGAGACTCTATTTCCTGAGGGTTCTCAGGGCACATTACATCTCAGAGAAACTTCTGAAATCCTTCTATCGCTGCACAGTAGAGAGCATCCTCACCTACTGCTTCTATGCATGGTTCTCCAACAGCACAGTAGCGCAGAGGAAGAAACTAAAGAGGGTCATCCAAACCACCCAGAGAATCATTGGCAGCCCTCTCCTTTCACTGCAAGAACTGCACAGTTCCCATTGCGGGAGAAATGCTAAAAGGATTCTCCAGGACCTGTCACACCCAGCTCAAAGACCGTTCCAACATCTGCCCTCAGGCAGGCATTTTAGGGCAATTAGATATAGGACCACCAGACGTAGAAACAGCTTTTCCCCAGCTGCCATAAGTCACCTCAAGACTGTAAGATAAGATAAGATGTCTCCTTGGCAATCTTGGCAGTAATGCACATTTCACCGTCTACAGTATGTTTATTCCACATAACTCTCTTTTTAAGACTCAAATACAAGTCATAAAGCAGAGAAACAGACAAAGAAGAATTGGCAGGGAGGAGGTGAGGCAAAGTGTTTGGGAATTTAACATCTATTTACATCTAATTAACATCATTCAGACCAGGGGGGAGACCTTGAGCCATATCCAATGTAGATGCTGGCATTTGTTTTGTATTTATGAGCTTGTCAAGGACTGCCCTGTTTGTGTACATGTACAATTTGTATATTTTGTCCTCTGTGATATATATATGACTCAATCCATAGTAAGTTGTCGGCTTGATGGACAACAAATTTCTCCTCTCTCTCGCCGTCATTCTTTCTGTTTCTATTACCCCACCTACCTATTCTCTTTCTAAGTGGAGGCAATCACCCCTTTATCTTGAAATATTTTTCACTCCTGCTTTCTCTTTTTCTCTTTCTCCTTAGCTCTCTCCATTTTACTCTTTCATTTCTCTCTCAGAGTGTAATAAGGTCATCAAAATATATATTATAAAATATTGTCACATGAACCACAACTCCTTTTTTCCTCCAATAACATGACATCCAAGCGATGGAATCAGCCAGCAGATGATAAGCCTGATTTTTACAGCATATAGTATGAGCGTGCTGTGTTCGGTGTCCTGATTAGCTAAGTGAGAACCGCACGTGTTTGGCGTCCTGATTAGCTGAGGGAGAGCGGCACATCTGCTCTGTGTCTTGTTTAGCTAAGGGAGAACCGCACATGTGTTCCGCGTCCTGATTAGTTAAGGGAGTACAGAATGCGTTCGGCTAGCCAGATTTGTCAATTGAATGTCGATGAAACGAACTGCAAGGGAAAAGGCACCTGCGATTGCACTTAAAAGGCAGAGGTAGATGCTAACCATCGCAGAAAAAGTTGGACTTCTGGACATGCTAAAGGAAGGTAGAAGTTACACGGCTGTAAGGCCCCATTATGGAATGAATGAATCGTCGGTTAGTTACATTTGGAAGGAGTAAAATAACATAAAGACAACAGCAGCAATAAGGTTTAACAGGGATGCAAAGAGGGTTGTAACTGTCCGTAATAAGACCATCGTAAGGATGGAATCTGCTTTAGCTATGTGGATCAGTGACGGCAGGTAAAAGAACATCACGCTGGGTTGATCATTAAAATTGAATTTGTTAAAAATTTTTGGGCTTGAAAACAGGTTATAATCTTTGGTTTCATTTATTGTACTTGTTTTTTTGTTGTTGGTTTTTTTTTGCGAAAGTTTGAACTTTGAGAGTGTTTAAATAAGAGAGAAATGTGAGAAAAATGTAATGCCTGTCTGAGGAAAGTGTATAAGCGAGTGTGGTGAGGGGTTTTACGGCCCTAAAAACATGTATAGTAATTGTAAAAAATAAAGCTGATTCCTTTGCGGATTTTGTCTATTGCGGGTTACTTTTAGAACGTATCCCCTACAATAAACGAGGGACCATTGTACTACCCAGTTTAGGCAAGCACACCGATGAAACTGCTGAAAATATAAGGATTGAGACAGTATCCATGTTTATTGAAAGATGTTTTGTTTTATGCCTTTGCACAACCCTACCGCATAACCCTAACCCTGACCTACTGTAAAGCTGCAAAATGTATTAGTCCAACACTCTATCTGAAAGTTTAATTTCTCAGATTTTTTTCTCTGAATTTTATTTCAATGATTTCATGAAGACTCAGTTTCTTTCTCCCTTTGTCTCACGTGTGTCTGCCTGCCTCCCTCTCCCTAGCTGGTGGGGTTCATCTACGCTTGCTATGTGATCAAGCTCATTTCAGAAGAAGAAGACAGCTGTAAGTTGTCAGGACATGGGTAGACACACATACAGCGGATATTGATTCACTAAAATTCACAAAAGATACATTTGCATTAAATGGTAGTTTGCATGGAGCTCCACTGTACCACCTATGTATATTTTACTGGCAAGAGATTTTGAATGTAAATGCAACTATTTTAGACTATTTCGATTTAAGTACTCCTTTCCTTCCATACCCCCTGTCTCTCTTTGGCACCCTCATTGGTTCACCGTGTCTATCAACAAAGACTGTAGCAGTAGGGCTAATTACAGCGATCTTTTACTTAATACTTTACTTCTGACACTCAATTCAATCTTAATATCGAAGGCAGGCTAATTTGCCTCAATGGAATCAAAGTCAGGTAGGGAGGCAAGCAGGGGGATGGAGCAATAGTGAAAGAGCTTAACAGAGGAAGAGGGAGCGACAGCATTGGGATGAAAATTGCTCAGGATGCTCTCACGCAAATATATACACAAATATATGTGATTCAAAGGCAGCTTCATTCATCTCCTCTGACCTATGTTGTATACTCAACTGCTATCTTTGAGTAAAAACGCTTGGAGGAAATGAGAAAAACGCAATATGATGGTAGTCCACACATATTTTTTTTCAGTAGCTGATATAGAACAATTTTGATGTGCTGAATCCAAAAATAACATTGTTTTTCACAATCAGGTCAACTTTTTCAACTAATATACACATTTGTGTTTTTGACGTTTTTGTTTACATTAGTGGGTATTTTCACGTCCTATGATGCGAAATTCTTTCATATTTCTTACAATTAATAAATTTTGCATGTCTCAACTTATGAATTATTTCTTATATTATATATTATATTTTATATGAAATGGCCTCGACTCATCTTGCACAAATGACCCCGACGTATTCTGCTACATCTGTGGTGAATACACCATTGCTCCCTAACAAGAATATAGTCGCAAGTTTCATAATGCGTGCTCACCATGCTTATTTGGTATTAAACTTTGTGATTATAGCTTGTCTGAAGTTTTGAATTATCACGGTTTGGACAACAAACTATGTCACTGCCTGCAACTTCTGCGCTATTGATATGAATTGGATGAAAGAACAGAGGCCGCCTCAAGTATCCTGATCTTAAATCAGCACGTCGTCTTGCCGCTCACTATGATGAAATTCCAGTACTTGTCTCTGGAGAAATTCCTGTTGACAAAGACGAACATTTGATCAATACGTTTTGTTGGAAAACAATTTTTTTTTCTCCTAAAACCTTTTTTTGGATGAGAAATATAAACAAAAATCGACTGGTAATTTCACAAGAATGTGATGAATTTTGTCAGAAGATTGGATTTTTCTAAATCAAATTAGCAAAAACTCCTGACCTGATTGAGAAAAAATGGATGACATTTTTGGATTCAGCGGTGCAAAATGGTCCTAATTCAGAAGAAAAAACATGGACAACTTTTGATTTTAGTTTTTTTGCATCTCAGTGTAAATGACTTCTTCATTGTGGCAATGATTACATTGCCCATCACCCAGTGCGTAAATGTTGCATGCAAAGTGAGTAAAAAAAGAGTCATACAGAGGAGAGATGCAATCTCAGGGCATGCTTACTTATTTTACATTTGTATCTCCCAAAGAGCATTGACAGATGGATTACACAACAATGAACACTAATTAACCCGAAGCTGATTGACAGATGTTTGCATCAAGGACCAGAAAATCAAGGACCAGAAAACAGGCAGGGTCAGGCATCAAACTGAGTTTGGCTATAAAAGGCACAGAGTAATAAACACATGGTGACGGTCAGATACAGACTTGCAGTTGTGCCCAACTTGAACATAAAATCTATCAAACAAAAAGTGGAAAGCAGGTGTGTGGGCCCCGATTGACAGATTGCCGAACAAGACGCGGAAGTTCCTAAAAGGGCAATAGCATAGGGACCGATGGACTGGGGACTAAGCCTCGGAGAATTGACCTTCAAGGGACTGTCCCTCATGGACAACCAGACTCCTTGGCCCACAGTCTAGGTTGGGGCCTCTGTGCGGTGCTGGTCTGCCTGCCTCCTTACCTGCTTCTCCGACTGGAGGAGGGCCATCCATGTCGTTCTCCAGGTCCACTAGCAGAGACGGATGAAGAGTTGCACCAATGGGACACCAGCCTCCTCCTCTTGTGCCAGAAACTGTGGCGGCTGGTACCTTACAGAGCCTCCAGTTGTTGATCTGCCCACTCATTCTGACAGCAAATGAAATCCTGATGACAGGTCGGTCTTGGCGACCAACAGTCTGCAGAATGCCCCCAAAAAGTGTGAAGTGAACTGACTGCGGTCAGTGACCATCCTCGATGCGAGTCCGTGGAGTCTAAATAAGTGTCGTATTAACAGCCCAGCCGTCTCCTTAGCGGACGGTTGTGTGGCCCTGTAAATGGGGCAAACCTGAAAGAAAGTCAATCGAAATGTATGACCATGGTCTGGGCACAGGAATCGAATGCATCAAGCCAGCTGGAGGTCAATCCCAGGTCCTGTTTCGTGATTTTGCAGATTGAGCAGGCCTCCACGAATTGTTGCACACACTGGTCCATGCAAAGCCGTTTGATCGTTGACACCGTGCGTATCACTCCTGGGTGGCAGATCATATTGGAGGAATCGCCTCACTGCAGAACCTATCATCGGGCCGACTGGGGTACAAATAGGAGATTAGTTGGGCAGGTGCAGGCCTGACTCACCTCCCTGGGTGGTGAGAATAGCCTCCTCAACATCCCAGGTTCCCGTACTCACGAGGCATCTGGTTGGGAAGTGGTGTAGGGTTGGCATCCAGGAACCGGCAGGACAGGGTATCGGACTTCCCATCTCTTGTCGTGTCGATGCAACAATCTGAAATTCCCTTGTTCCCCCTAGCCAGCGGCGTCACTCCTTCGAGCGCAAGATTTATGGCGAGGAATTCTCGGGCCCCAACCGCAATTCAGCTATATGGGCATGAGTCTTTACGAATAACATGCACACGGGCATACCTTTTGGTCTTCCCCCATCTGTTGTGACAAGGTGGCACCTACACCAACATCAGAAGTGTTCACCCCCCACAATGAACTGGCAGGTTGGGTCTGGGTGCCTCATCAATGGGACTGATGTAAACCGAGTCTTAAAATCCCAAGACGCCCCCTCCGTGGCTGGTGACCAGTCAAAACATACCCACGGCGAGGTACGGAAGGAATAGGAGCGGCCACAGTCCTATAATTCTATGTGAAATAGCGGAAGAAGTTAGCAAACCCCAGGAACGTTGCAGCTCTTTCAAGATACAGGTCAGTCACAATCCATAATCACTCATCCATAATCAATCAGTCAAACCTTGTCTTGGTCCAAATGCATGCCCTGTGAAGAGATGACAAAACCCAGAAAGGAGGCGCTCTCCTTGTGGAACTTGCAATTTCTCTGCTTTTACAAAAAGCTGGCTCTCCAGCAGTTTTTGAAGGATCTGCTGGACATGTTGGGAGTGCTGCTCTGTGGTGTGAGAAAAAATCAGAATGTCATCCAGATAGACAAACGCAATTCTGTTCAAGCACATCATTAAGGCTCTGAAAACTAGTGAGACACGTAGATCATCCAAAGGGATTCAAGAATGTAAAGCTCTATTGTCATGTGTACAGTAAAGAAACCAGTTTCCCTGCACAATGAAATTCTTACTTTTGTTGGGTTTAAACAACATATATGTAACAAATAAACCGGCCTGAGACCAGTGGAGTGGTTTTGTGGTTGCCTCTGCAGAAGGGGAGCGCAGCGTAGGGACCACGGAGCAAGTGTTGCTCCACAGGCTCAGAAGAAGCGACTCCACCCGCCTTCTGGTTTTGGCTTCCTTTTATTCAAACGAGTAGATAACACATTTCATATCCTTTTAAGGTAACAGCTATTCTTGATTGGTTGGGAGAGCTAAGTTGCGGTGTGGTGAGTGACAGCTGTCTGTAATCGTGTGAGTGACGAGGCACCATGGGGGTGTGTCGGCAGTTTGTGGTTTGTCAACACGTCTATCTCTTGGGTGTGAAAGCAGAAGTGTGTTGTCTGCACATTCTATTCTAGATGAGAAAGCAGAAAATACATGTTTTAATAGGCACAAAGCAAATATTTCTCACACTTAACCGCCTCACAACGGATGCCGGGAGGAGAAGAAAACAATAGCAATGAATAAATTCAAATGTGACTATATCGTATAAATATGTACAGATAAGATAGATAGGCATTTTAAGGTGGGGGACTCTCAGAACAGTCTGACGGCTGTGAGAAAGAGAGTTCTTAAATCTTGTGGACGTGCATCTCACGCTCCTTTACTTTCAGCCTGAGGGAAGGAGTGAGAACACCCTGCGCCCCCTGTAATAGTTCCAACGCAGTGGTCATAAGGGGAGGATGTAACTGGTCCTCACTGTAATGTGATCAAGAGCCCAATAATCCACACAAGAACGCAGACACCCATCCATCTTTCCAGCTAAGAAGAACCGTGCCCCAGACGGGGGGAAGAGGGGCAAATGATTCCTGCAGACAGAGAGTCCTTATTGTACCGCCTCCATCTCGTGGGCAGACAATGAATATAAGCAGCCCTTGGGATGCGATGACCCTTGCAACAAATTGATGCCCAGGACGAAAGGCGGAGGAAGGGAGGTGGACCAGGCCTTACTGAAAACTCAGGTCCATGTACTTGGGTGGGACTCCCAGTAGCTCCAGTGGCTCCTCTGGCGGATGCATGGTTAGGTGCCAGCCCACGATGCTATTTGTGGTCCTGTTAATTTGTGAGTTGTGCTAGACCAACCAGGGTCAACCAAGGACCAGAGGGACTTCGGGGGAATTCAGAATGTGGAGGGCAATTGTCTCCAGTGATGTCCAGTGAAGAGTGGTTCAACAAGGGGAGTGACCTGGGTGATCTGCGACAGTCTGATCCGTGTGAGTGCCTGCATCTCTAATGATTCCTTCAAATTTGCAGAAGAGAGTTTCAGTTTTCTCTCCAGAGATGCATCCATGAAATTGCTATCTGCTCCAGTTTTTGAGTGCTCTCACTGGGTGGTGGCACAAGGGAGTGATCACCTCGATGGAGACCCAGAGGTTGGTGGGAAATGTTTGCCATTAGTCCTTCCTTCAACGGCGAGAATGCCCTTTCACTGCACACATGGAGATGGCATGGCTGGCATTCCTGAAGTAAAGGCATGCAAATCCTTGATTCCTACGGGTGCAGGCAGAGCCAGGCGCTAAAACTCCCCAATGAGCGGTCTTTTGTTTTGTTTTTCATTTCCATGTCAAAATATTGTTTATTGTTATTACTGGAGTACTTTGGAAATTACAGATGTTAGATGACGAGTGTGGTGAGTGAGGGATTTGGGTCTGTCTACCAACATTTGTGAAGGTTAAGGTCTAAAGGAGTTCAGTTGATTTTCAAGGAATGTATTGATTGTTTATATAGTAGAGGTGGGTCTGTTGTGTAGGACCAGATGTTGATATCCCTCAACAGATCCATACTTAAGGCACCGACAAGAGTCTGGAGTTCACATGAGTGATGGCATCATTTGGGCTGTCAAGTGGGTGCCCTCTTTCACCGATGTTCAGCTGAAAATCCCATGTTCACCTCCAGAAAGTTCAGCAGCGAGCCCCACCGTCCCTAGATGCCAACAGCTTACTTGAGGACCCAGGTCAGATTTTTCCTTTTCAACCACAGCCATTGGCTCTCATTCTAAGCAGCCCTGGAGAAGTCCTTGACTGCCTGCCCGTTGACCTTCCCTCGCACTCTCATCTCCCTGAGTAGCCTGGATGTTGAGATGGCTATGAATCCTTCCACTGGGTGTACCATTGCTTTTCCAGCCTCATTGTTTAAGGAGTGGGTTTCCTCTTTCATAGTTGCTGGAGGCCACTACGGCAGAAATAAGCAGACTCTCAGCAAACTCATTAGTGCATCTCCGAAGATGACACATCAACCTTATTGATATAGTTAATTTGAATGTGACCTCAGCTGTCTTACGTCATAATGAATTAGCCGCAGAAATTTCCAGCTATAAACGTCCACAGTAATGTCACAGTCTTGTATTCATATATCCAAAGAAGAACCATTTAACTTGAATAAGATGTATTTGGCAATACTTAAATCACAAATTGTCACAGATTATCAAAGCATCTAAAGGTGGATAGAAAAATCTGTTGTTCTAATACCTACCTCCAAATGCAGTGGTTAAGACCACTAGCACAGATTTCCCCTGTGGACCATAAAATATGGACGTTGGGCTGATGGCTAGAGATAATGCAGCCAAAGGAGCCCTTGAGCAAGGCGCCTACACCCAATCATCTCATCCCCTTTGTGTAGACCCCGAAGCTCTGTAATCCCTTCCATTCTGGTTTCTGTTATGATGATAATTGTTTGTATTTGCATGTGTTCCAGGTATGTATTTAACAACCGCAAAGTGTGATTTGTTTTTTCCCCTCTGAGGATCAATAAAGTATGATTTTCTTTTTCACCGTGTTTGATGAGATTTCCCATACATACACCAAGAGGATTTTTGAAGAAGTGTGAAGTAAATCACAAATCAGCTGAAGGAAATGAAACTATAGTTTCCATTATAACACCTATTCAAGGATAAGAAGATGACATACTATGTGTACCATAAATTAGGGTGACATGGTCTTATAGTAATCAGTATTGTTATATTTGTGTGAGACCTCTGATAGATTTGTGCCATTTGGGAGAATTCTTGCTTCTCAAATTTACCTCAGTACATAGGCCCATTGTAAGGTGGCAAAGAAATACAGCGAAGCCACTTTTGTGTATACTTGACTACCAAAATGCTGTTGAAACCTGACTGTGTTCAGTTTTACCTGCAATGTGAAATTTGTATGAAAATAAAACATTGCTGGTCAAGGAGGGCAAATATTATTTTCTAAATTATACTGTATACCAAAGTAGCAGCACAGATGGTGGGTTTCTTGTGCTGCGATGAATCACCAATGACAGCATGACCCCATGTGGCATTCCCATAGCCCAATACATGTTGTTTTTCTCCAGTTGACTTTATAGGGGGGTTTGATTCTTATGGTTACCAGGGGCCTCAAAAGACTTCCCACCTTCAGCTACAGCCCATGTGCATGTGAGTACACTTACATTTCTATATCTGTGAAATAGATTGAAAGGTACAGTAAGAGATAAACTCTAACATTCTGGCAACTTAAACATACAGTGTCTACAGTATCAAATTTTGGCATTGTGCAAGAGCGAAAAATTGACACAAAAAGCTCAGACTAAATCAGAGAGTCCAGCGCACCCTTATATATTTCAAAGCAGCCAGCTGAGGCTGAGTTTCTTTCATTGTTGCAATCACATGCATAGAAACTGGATAGACATAGTTATGTTTTTGTGATATATTTCAAAATGTGTGAGAGAACAGCAATCTGTCCCATGAAAAAAAGCACTTGAGAAAATGTACAGAAATGACAATTTGGTAAATGTCTCAAATTGACGCTTTGTGAAATCTACATACATTCATGGCAGTCTGTTTCAGTCTTCCTTCAAGTACAAGTGCCAGACTGAGATTGAGGGCAATATTACAGCGAGCAGCAAGCAAAAGGACAGAAAAGCATGCACAGAAAAGTAGATGTGACTGACCCTGACTGATTTATAGAATTTATCTCTCACCCAGTTATAGAACTTGATATGAATTGGTATGCTCAGACAATAGCGACGGCATGTAATGTCAGACAACAATTATTTCATTTGGGAAGATCATAAATGAATGCAATTGTGATCATCTGTGAGGTCACATTTTTGTGGTGATGACATTATGGACAATGTAGCATCTTTTAAGATTAAGACTGAGCGAAAAAACAACAGGTCAACTTCAGGCAAACCCACATTGATCTCTGTGTCACTGTTTCACCAAATAAATCATCATATTCGACTGTCATGCCACAGATGAAAAGGAATGTCGATAAAGTTGCAGAGGAAAAATGAGTGATGATAAAATATCCTCCTGAGACCAGGCTATTCATTTTTGTCGTCTGTCGTGGGCATGTGTTTTTGTTTCCGTCTGTCTGAAGCCATACATGCCACCGTGTCGATTCCTGTTGACCCTCACAGAGGGCTCTCCTATGATGTGATATGTGTGGGGGTGAGGTCATGACAGAATTTTCTTCCTGGTTCAGGTTAGGCTTAGGGTTTCTTAGCGAGAGTATCAGCTCTCTCTCAAAAATATTCCTTGCCCCTAAAACAAAAGTTCAAAAGAGTTAAGTTGTAAATGTACAACCCTAAAGGTGGTCAGGGTCCAGAGGTAAATGTACAACTCTAAATGTGGTTCTAAGTTCATGATTGCCACATCAGAGTCCTCTCCAAAAGACTTACCGTAATAATTAAATAAACAATGTGTTTTCGCGTACATTGCCACGTGCTGAGTTGTCAAGTCAGGTTGCCAGGTCTGGCATGCCCTTGCCATGGCTGTTTCACAGTCTGTTAACATCAAACCCAGGCCAGTTGTGTGATGGCTGGCAAGGTAGACAATTGCCTGGGGCCCAAAGCTGGCTCTTTGAGCACCCCTTTGATTTCAGTGATGGTCAATGCAGTAAAGTGCAAAGTCACTATATTGGGATCCCTTTCAAGGGGGCCCCACTCACTAGTTGCTGGCAGCCAGCCAAGTTTGTGATTCCTACAGCCGGCAAATTACAATACTTTGCAATGAAGCGTTGTTTTCTATCAGGCAGCCAAGGAAAAAAAGGAAGAAATACATCTCATAAAATAGATGTATTGTACAAATGGTGTAATCTAACAGCAGGTAGGCTAGCAAAAAAGGATAATGTTTACATTAGCTTCCTGCTTGACGATCAATGCTAGTAACGAACGAGAAGTTTGTGCAGTTTGTGAACAAGCCGTCTAATTCTCAAATAACAAAATGCTTAAATACTATTTTAAGCATAATTATAACTTATAAACTTACTTAAGCATAAGTAAGTCTGCACTTATCATGTAACATTAGGGTTGGGGTGTTTCAGTTATATTTTAGTTATTAGTTATATGAGCTCTATCATATACCAATAAAGGCTCACAGGACTGGCACTTAACTTCAATTGAGCGTGATGTTAGCCAGCCTTTACACATGGAGGACACTGTGGTTGCCTTTGCTGAAGCCAAGGCGCGCAAACTGCAGTTTCAGTTAATATGCACAGGATGGCCTGAACGATTAACCTTTTATGTGTGTGTGTGTACTTTTATTTATAATGGATTTGTAAATTACCAAATATTTTGCTCTCCTTACATATAGTTTGTGACCTTTTTCTGCATAAGAAGAGAGTGTTTTATTTGAAATGTTGACATTTCGCTTGTGTGATGACAGCTCGCTAAAGCGTCCGGGCCCTTCCCTTGATCCATATGCTGAGTTTACATTCACGCATACAGTATCTACATACAGTTTATATATGCTTAATTCACTTGTAACCTTGTCACTATTACTGAGAACTGCTGTGCATCTGTATACCCCTCTCTCTCTCTGTGGGCCTTATGTCCATCTTACCTGGTCCCCCCACATTCCTTGAAACCGCCCTGATCAAACCTATTGTCTCTACATGTTTCACGCTGTGGCATGGTCTTAAGTTAGATGGAAATGTTAGTCACACCACACGATATACTGTATAAGTCGCTCAGGAGGGTAAGTTGCATTTTGGGGGGAAATTTACAAATCTGAGACCAAGAACAGCAATTTCAACTTCAAAGGCAAGCTACAATGATTACAATGAAATAGAGACAGCACACTGGCATAACACATCAGTGGTTTTTCAGCTACATGAAGCATCAAGTCGTAGGTCAATCAGTGTCCGGCTGGATGAATGGGGTGATGGCCCCAACGGCCTGATGATTGAAGGTATTGTTCAGTCTTGTGGTTCTGGATTTGAGACAGTGATATCTCTCTCCAGAGGGGAGTGGGGAAAACAGGGCATGTCTGGGATGTGTGGGGTCCAAGCTGATGTTTCTTGCCTTCTTTTCAAGTTGGCCAGTGAAAATATGTCTGACAGGGGGCAGTGTGGTCATCATGATCCTCTCTGCTGTCCTCACCATCCGTTGCAGGTCCTTTTGTTCCTTGGCTGTGCAGCAGTAGGTCAGGACAGACTCTACGGATGAGCGGCAGAAGTTGACAAATAGGAGGCAGGGGAGTTGAGACTGTCTGAGCTTCCTCAGAAAGTAGAGTCTCCGATGGGCCTTCCTCAGTTGGGCAGATGTGTGGTTGGTCCAGGTCAGGTCGGCTGATATGTGGACTCCCAGGAACTTGAAGCTCTCCACTCTCTCCACCTCCTCTCCCCTGATGGAGAGGGTGGGGAGCACAGACTAAGATTTCTATCTAAGAAGTCTTCTATCTGTTCTTTCATCTTAGCTGTGTTAAGGTCCAGGCTGTTGTCTTGACACCAGCTCGTCAAGTGCTTGACCTCCTCCCTGTAGGATGACTCATCGTTGTCTTTAATCAGCCCTACAGTGGTGGTGTCGACGGTGAACTTGATGATGGTGTTTATCGGATGAATGGGGGAACAGTCGTGTTTTTATTATGGTGGATTTTGTATTTTCAAATGAAAGACAGTGAGACAGTGATCTGAATGAATTTGACTTTGAATTAATGAAAATCTGACTTTTCTGATTACGGAAAGTATTTTCAACGTTAAATGTATGGTGCTGTAATTAAAACAAGCTTTGAAACTTATCCCAACCCCTTTCTCTCCTCTCGTCTGCAGGTCAAAATAGAAATAAATGATCATCCTAGCAGAGCTACCGTGCCAGACAACTGCTTAACAACCTACTAACCCACAGTGTGCTCCACAAACAAATAGTTCTATGATTCCAATGAGAAGACGGGGTTATTGAGACTCTCCAACACAGCCCCTGCTCCAAGAATTTTAGTCAGTCTTTGCAGATGGAGTCTTTTGTACCTAATGCCACACTGGCCTCGTGTGGTTGCATTTGGTAGCTGCAGGACATACCGAAACAGATACCACCTGTAGCACTAGTTTACCTGGAAATTCTGGACGTCTATGATAGAAATACATCAATAGCTTTAAGATGGAGGGATGCAGGTAAAAGACTTCAAGCGAGAGGTCTGTAGGCAAAAAAGAAGAATTTCTGGCTGAATTCTCACAACTGAGGTATGTAGTTGTGTTCCCTTGGGCTACAACAGAAAATAAACAGTAAACAAAGACTTCAAGGACATATGGCTGAGGTGTTGTGTATTACGAACTCACTTGAGTCGACACACCTGACCAAAGAGTAAAAATCCCTTTGTGCGCAGCACCTCCCCCGTCTATGGAAGTCTTTTTATTCTTTGTGCCTCACAAACATGACACCAGACTCACAGCCAATATCCCATAGTCGAAGGGACGACGAACAGAGGAATGTTGATGTTTCTCTTTTTTTTCTAACATTACCTTTTAGTTTATTTCCTGTGTTGTGGGACAGTGGCCATGGACATTAACATGTATGTGTGTTATGGTCATGACTTTGCTCTGTTATTTTGTGAATGTTCAATAACACTCCAGTTTGTTAGTTTACATGATTTCAAATGCATGCTCACATACAACGAAAAAACATATTCAAAATTATGCATACAGCCATGCATGTTTATTTGCTTTCGATGACTGTTTTACTACTAATGTGAATTGAAGCAATGTTTACAACTGACAGTCTGTTCGACATTCACTGGACTGACATAAAGGCAGGTACCCAGGCAGGTCAACTTGTAAAAGATAGGCAGACAGGTTTGAGCTCTCATGCACCTTGAACACAACACTTCTTTTTTTAGACCTCCAAGTATTTGTGTCTTCCAACACAGTGACAAAAAGTAATGGACAGGTAATCAAGGAAAACAGCAACTTGATTCCTTGCAATCTGTGCAGGGATCTAAGGTAGAAAACCTTTAGTAGCTCCACTTCAGCTTTACCAAGATGAGAAAAACTTTTCCACTTAAGTGGGTCTTCACCAACATTTTTAGAATTGACTTCAAAACTGCCCGAATCATCTGAAAGCAGAAGTGTGTCAGATAAAGAGAAATTACAGGTGGCCATCCAAAAATGACAATCAGTCACTTGAGACATGGTTTCAAATGCATGCACATTATGTCCTTATAAGTTTGATTTTGCTTTAACACTTTAACCCCGATCATTTTCCCATGGCCAATGATACGTATTTGATAATACTTGCATATAATTACTTTTTTGATGATTTGGTCGATTAACTTTCATCTGTGCATATGTTCCTGTTCATTTGAGTTATTTTAATTTGTATTGACACTGATTTCTTCATTGGAGCAGAAACCAAGGAGATGAAAGATGCTTGCCTGTGTATCGTTTCGTCAGTCATTCTTGCCCTCTAGAGTCCATCAAACTGATTTTAATGTTCTAAGTGCCAACCAACTACATCACTACATGGACCTCTGTAGATCCTGATGTCTGCAATCTCTGGACTAGGACCAAAAATGGCTCTGAAGTTTGCACAACTTGGAGGCTCTTGACAGAGTCAGAACGACAGAATGACCAATATGATCAAGGTAACTTCTTGTGGACAAGTGTTAAAATAGGATGAGTCCATTTCTGTCACAAGTTGTGATAGTGACTGTTATTGCCATCTGTCACTAGTATCAACATCATAACAAACATTCAATGACATTCTGAACTATGAAAGAATTGTCTTAATTGCAATGGATTACTACATAAAGTAATTTGTGAGCCATTTTCAATGATCTCCTTCTCCTTCCTGAGGAAAAAATATTTGTGTGTTTTGCATGGGATGTCATCTCTGTATTTAATCTCATGCTGTATGATTTACCTAGCTAGATGAAAAGAAGTGTTTGGCAAGATGAATTTCCACAAGAGACTTTTTAAATTCAACTTTGTGATTTTTAAAACACTTGTCAATTAAATAAGAAGAAAAGCTACTACAATGTAGGATTCAAATGTAACTTTAAACTTCTGGACGTTTAATCATGTGGCTGTGTATTGTTTTTGTAGTTCAGTAATAATGTACAATGTTGTGTACAAGTGGGATGATGTTTTTCTGTTCAACATGTACGGTGTATCGCAAGGATCTTGGGAATGGAGTGAATTAACGTCAGCTCCCCTGGAGTCTGCAGTTCTTTCGTATGGCGTCCTGTGAGGATTGGAAGTTCACTGTCATTCAATACAAAAATCTGAATCAGATTAAGACAAGAAGTCTTTAAAATCGCCCTCCTAATGCTGTAAACTGCAATGTGGTAACAAAATATAACTTAAACTGAAAGGGTAAGTCTTGGTTATCTAAGTTGAGCCAAATATCTATACATGCACACACAAGATGCTAATCAGACTTAATAGTGATTGATATTTGGTTTCAAGCTTAAAGTGAATTTGACCAATGAATATTTAAAATGTCCTTTTTTTTTAAATCAACAAATTTAGATCTGATGTATTTCAGTAATATAAATCTGCATAAATTGTTGTAGATCCTCCAGTCCCTCAGCCACGCAACCTCTCTAATTCTTCTCAGTTAAAAGGATGAAAATTTGAGGCCAGAAAATGTCACGTAGTGTCACTGAATAAGTCTGTCGTGGTAATCAAACAGTTAAGACATTTTGTATTTTCTGCATATACCATGAAAATACCACTGAAAAACTTATTCTCTCTAAGACATCTCAGTGTCGGTGTTATCATTAATGATGGCATGTGATGTCAGACAACACACAATAGCTTCAGAGTTGGTCAGGACTCGTGACCAATCAGTTTGAAAACATTCCATTTACTGTTTGTGCAATCACTGTTTTTTCATAGCATTTTGAAGACATATCTCAGTTTAGAAGAAAGATGTCCTTAAATTCAAACTGAACCTTACAACCATCTCACTAAACAAAGGAGCTAAGAGATAAAAGGAGCAGATAACTCGAGACAGGTGCAAGAGGCCTTATTTCTCACCAGCCACCAGCTGGAGCCCTTTGAGAGGTTGCGGTGGCGCTAACATGGAAAATGTGCCTGATTTCTTCTTTGTGTGCATCCCGAATGTCCGAGCAGCAATGTTTGCAAAAATCTTGAGAGAGGTGAGAGGCTCAATGTCTTATAAACATTTTCTCCAATCCACTGATTTTAGTATGTCTTCCAATCTGAGTAACTGAGGTTAGAATTCAGAAACAGGTCAACATGCATATGTGTGTATGTATTTGCATGAATTTTTCGGTGTGTTTGTGTTTGTGTGTGTGTGTGTGTGTGTGTGTGTGTGAGAGAGAGAGAGAGAGAGAAATGTGTACAAGCACACATACTGTACATGCGTGCATGTACTGTATGTTTTCTTTTACATGTGTGTGACAGCGAGTGGTGAGCTGTCCTGCCTTCAAACAGACTGTACCATTCTAAGTTCTCAACCCAAAACTTGGAAAAGCCGAGGAACCATCACAGATAATCAAAGTACAGCAATAACAGGACTAACTGAGATGTAATGAATAAATACCAAATAAAATGTGGTGTTTGTCATCTTTGATTCAGAGCTTCACTCTTTTGCAGGGAGTTGAACAATGAGACTTTGTCAACACAAACAAAAACACAAGGAAGACATTGGGATTTGTATCATCATGTACAAGGAGATACCATAGCTCAAAACCCACCTGAGGACATTAAGAGTTAGAGTTACGTTTTAACAAGCTGACAAGTTGACTGACATCCAGTCAACCAAAAGGAACAATTGTTTTCTTCTTCTCCCTCCTCTTCTTCATCTTCTTTTTGTCCTCCTTCTCTCTCCTCTACTTCCTTTTCTTATTCATCTACTTTTGGGTGTTCCCTTCTGGGGTCGCCAAAGTGGACCATCCATTTTCACCACCCTCTGTCCCTCAAATCATCCACTTTAACATCCACTGCCCGCAGATCTCTTTAACCACATCTATGAAACCTCTTTGTAGCCCTCCTCTTTTCCTCCAAGGCGGCAGCTCCGTCTCAAACATTCTTTGACAAATATATAGATTATCTGGCCACAGCACAAAATCCAACCATCTCAATGTTGCCTCTCTGACCTTCCCCCCAAATTGCTAATTTCTAATCCTGTCTTGCCGGATCACATGTAAAAAAAAACCTAAGCATCTCCATCTCTGCCTCCTCTATCTTAGCCTCTGGTCTCTTAGACTAAGCCACTGTTTCTAAACCATACACCATAGGTGTCAAACTCAAGGCCTGCAAGCGAAATGCAGCCTGCTTTGTATGTGGCCCATGAGCGCTTGAGTGACATTGTCAGTATGCAATATAAGTGGTAGATGGTACACACATAGGTTGGTTTTTCTTTTTTCCAAAGACAAGAGGTGTCTCATACCTTGACAGTTTCGGCGTTTGCTCTTCCGCCTCCCTCAGAAACGTCACCCGTGGTGTTGGATGGTGACGTGCCTATCAGCTGTTGTTTAGGGAGGTGTGGCCTTCCTGTCAGATCTGACACGTCGGCCACGCCTCCCGCTTACACTGACCAGTACCTACTCTGGACCTCCGAATACCTGGTTGCGCACAAACTGTCAGTCATCAGGACACTGTATGACCGCACACACAACATCACAGAGGAGGCAGACAGGCAGGAGGAGGACAAACAAATTCAACAGGCTTTAAAAAACTGTCAGTACCCACAATTGGCCATCGAAAAAGGACAACAACAAACGCAAAGAAAAGAAAAGAAGAAACAGGACAGGAAAAACAAAGATAAAAACAACAAATACGTCAACCTCCCATACATCAAAGGAACCACCGAGCGCATTCAACGAGTCATGAAAAAGTACAATATCAACACACCGGTAAAACCACATACAAAACTCCGACAGCTGTTAGTACACCCCAAAGACAAAATTCAACCCGACAATAAATGCAACATCATATACAAAATCCCCTGTCATTCATGCAATAATGTATATATCGGTGAGACGGGCAGAAGATTCCCCACCCGAAAAAAAGAACACCAAAAAGAATGCGAGAAAGAGACAGACAAACGACACACGCGAGCAGAAAAGGAAACAGCATATCCGGCAAACATGAAATCAGCCATAACCGACCACTGCAAGACACAGAACCATATCATGAATTGGGAGGAGGCCAGAGTCATACGCACAGAAGAAAATAAACATCAACGGTGGATAATGGAGGCGGTAGAACCCTAACCATGAACCGGGATGAGGGGGCCTTCATGCTGTCGCACACCTGGAGCTCCATCTTGCAGAGGCGCACAGTTAGCGGGAGGCGTGGCCGATCTGTCATATCTGACAGGAAGGCCGCGCCTCCCTAAACACCAGCCGATAAGCACATCACCATCCAACACCAAGGGTGATGTTCCTGAGGAAGGCGGAAGAGCAAACGCCGAAACTGTCAAGAAAGGTATGAAACACCTCTTGTCTTTGAAAAAAGAAAAACTAACAGAGGTAACTCCAGTTATGATTTGGCGCTATACAAATTAGATTGAATTGAATTGAATTGAATTGAATTTATCGGTTTTCATTAGTTCCTCTTTACCCAAATACTGTCCCTCTCTGCCCCCCTCCCTTCAGGTGCTGAGCCTACTGTGGTCGATCAGTGTCCGGTGGTGGTGCCCCTTCCCCGTTGGTGTTGTTTGCAGTGGTTTGCGTTTTCACTTTATTCTTGTTTTGTTGCACGTTGGGGTGAAAATAAAATGTCGATACACTTCAATATTGCGGTATTTTATTTGGCTATGCTGTATCAATATTCGGCGGCACTGTATCGATTTTTTAAATTAACAATTGACATACGAATATTCACGGCGTTTGTTAATTTTTGTGTTGCAATTAAACCTCCGGCTGCTAAATGGCAGTAGTCGTAATGTCCTCAGCGCGCGATCAGTTCACATAAAAACATATCACAGTTCACCTGCAATGGCTGAGGACGAGAGACCACAGCCAGCTCCAGCAGCTTTTAAAGCTGATGTTTGGGCATATTTTGGTTTCAAAACAACGAAAGGCAGTTACGACTATGACATGAGCCATGCGGTGTCAATGCCAGAGTCAAGTACTCGGGAAATACTACAAATTTGCTAGCACATGTGGCAAGACACCATGGCAATGTAGCATTACATGCTAACGTGAAACGAGTGGATACTGCTCAAAGAACTATTCAGGAATCAGGAAGCTATTATTGTCTTTACAGCAATTGAATTGAGTAATAAAACTAACGTGCTGCATTCCGGTGTAAGTAGTTAGGAAAGAAAAGAATTCAAGATGTTAACTTATCTTATAACAGAAAAAAAATTTTAATGGCAGAAAAAAGTATTGTTATGTCAGATTACACAGGGACTGCACACAATCCAATATCTGAGACTGTCAACCATATTTAATTTTGTTGAGTCTAGCAAGCTTTTATTTATTTAGGCAGATGGGTAAATTCCTTTATTGAGATCACACTGAAAAAGTGATGTTGCAGAGCTTGGTACTTTATTTCTGTCTATAACAGTTTACATTTTTGTTAATATCTTAACAAATATTTTCTTAAAATATCTATAGCTTTAATGTAGCATTGTTTACACATTTTTTTTCTTCAATCCTGCAAATGCTTGTATTTCTTCAGTAAACTGATGTTAAGCATGTAACAGCATTGTGTATGCTATGTGCTACAGTTCTTACAATTAAATTCTTTCAAAAGAAACTCAACATGTCGTTTTTCCAGAATTACAATATCTTGCAATATATCGTATCGTTGCCCCTGTATCGTGATATGAATCGTATCGCCAGATTCTTGCCAATACACACCCCTAGTTGCACGTGTAGTGTCCCTAGTATCCCCATTTTGTTGACCCGTCTGTCACAAGTGGGCCCAGCCCTGATTGGTTTTTCCCTATTTAATCCCCCCCTGTAGTGAATGAACTGATTTAAAACGAACATTTTAACACTGATAGAATTGGATTAATAACAGAATAAACACTTTCTTCTGTAGCTTGAACTGCCGTCTCTGCCTCACCGTGTTAACGAACCTGAGTGTCTTGCTGGTCTTACTGAGGTGTTTCATCAAAAAAAAAGATCCCTGGGTGGAACTCCCAGGGTGGCGTTGTCCCGGCAACAAATTACACCACCTGCCCTCGTTGCCACACAAGCAAAAATATTCAGATTTTTTAAAATATTGATGTTATTACCCTAAATGAGACTAACGATGAAATACATTTGGGTCTTTTTTTCTGGTGTTAACGTACGTGGACAGTGTGCAACAAAGTGGTAAAAAATAATAAAGCAACTTCAGGAAATATGGGCATAATATGAGTTTAATGATGAAAAAAAAAAAATCTCAGAGGGGACAAAGCTTTTAGTTGCCGCTCCAAAACTGTGGAACAACGAGCTCCCCCTCCACATTAGACAAGCCTCCTCACTGTCTTAAACTCATCTTACGATCACCTTTTTTTTTTTTTTTATTCCTTCCTTAGTCTCAACCCAGCATTACAGTCTGTTTAAGTGTTTTTCCTGACTAATAATTATCATATGCTAGTTTATAAAATCACATAAAATCTATCAACCATAAAAAATGCCAAATGCCAAAAAACATGAACTTTCCTACTTGTATTGAGATAAGAAAATTGTTTGTATTTTATTAAGATTTTCATTGCTAGTTCGCTATATGTAATAATATGCAGAAATAAAGACAAATTAACGGTGACAGCATAGAAAATTTCAAAGAAAACAGTCAAAAATTAAGTCCAATAGAGAATAATGTATATTATGTCCAGATAGCCCATATCTCTACACATAGCCTAATATATGCGCTGATGAGAGGCATCTGATAACCATAGACTATAACAAGACACGCAGAAAGAGAAAGAGGGAGAGAGAGAATCAAAATCACTAGTAATAGGCTGTCATGTGGCAATTGACGGCAGCTGCCTACAGCTGCGGGCGCAGCAGGTAAATACCGCACTAAATGAGTGGCAGGATAGAAAGACAGAGAGACTGGAGCGTTCACAAATTAAAAAGATCGGCCTTGACAATTAGTGCTCTGATAACGACATAGGCTATTTGTGACTGATAATGGTTACACCACACATAGCATAGTTTTTTCTTATTAAACACATTGGTAAGGAAAAAAAAACACACCAAAACAAAAAGATAGTCCCCTGCCCCTCGAATTTATCGGAATATTTTTAAAATAT
>OMPJ01044456.1:0-12784 GCA_900312935.1 Carapus acus
GTCGTGTGGGGGAGCGCTTTGCTGATGTCAATGTTGTGGATCGAGTGGTCCATGGTGGTGGTAGGGTTATGGTATGGGCAGACGAAGAACACAGGTGCATTTTATTGATGGCATTTTGAATGCACAGAGATACTGTGATGAGATCCTAAGGCCCATTGTTGTGCCATACATCCATGAACATCACCTCATGTTTCAGCAAGATAATGCACTGCCCCATGTTGCAAGGATCTGTACACAATTCTTGGAGGCTGAAAATGTCCCAGTTCTTGCATGGCCAGCATACTCACCGGACATGTCACCCATTGAGCATGTTTAGGATGCTCTTGACCGGCGTATACGACAGCGTGTACCAGTTCCCACTAATATCCAGCAACTTCGCACAGCCATTGAAGAGGAGTGGACCAATATTCCACAGGCCACAATTGACAATCTGATCAACTCTATGCGAAGAAGATGTGTTGCACTGCATGAGGCAAATGGTGGTCACACCAGATACTGACTGGTTCTGAGTCCCCAGACCCCCAATAAAGCACAAAAATGTACATTTCAGGGTGGCCTTTTATTGTGGACAGTCTAAGGCACACTTGTGTACTAATCATGATGTCAGATCAGCATTTTGATGTGGCACACCTGTGAGGTGGGATGGATTATCTCAGCAAAGCAGAAGTGCTCACTATCACACATCTAGACAGATTTGTGAACAATGTTTTAGAGAAATGGTAATATTGTGTATCTGGTATTTTAGATCTTTAAGTCCATTTCATGAAAAATGGGAGCAAAACAAAAGTGTTACATTACAAAAGTGTATATATAGGAGTGAACTGTCGGGTAGTTGATGGGTAGTTGGTTCTGGTGGCCTTGATGGTAGGAGAGAAGCTTTGGAGACGCATTTGGAGGTCTTGGTGTAAATATTTTTTCTTTGTATTTTTGTAAGTTCCCGTTTTGGTTTTGCGCTGTTAATATTTTCCACCCCTCATCACTGTAATTTTTGGGACTTAGTGCGAATAAAAACTCACTGCACTGAAGTATCGTCGTCTGAGCCATCCGTACCACCTTGGCTAAAACGAACAACAGCCGTGACAACGGCTCTAAGGAGTGGTTATTTAAGTTGCTGTAGCCTTTCTGTCAGCTTGAACCAGTCAGGCCAATCTTATCTGACCTCTGGCATCAATAAGGCATTTGCGCCCAAAAACTGGCGTTCACTGGATATTTTCTCTTTTTCTGACCATTCTCTGTAAACCCTAGAAATGGTTGTGCGTGAAACTCCATTTCTATGGACCTACCTCAGGTCAGCAGTGCCTGAGATACTCAGACCAGCCTGTCAAGCACCAACAACCGTGACACGTTCAAAGTCACTTCAGTTATCTTTCTTCCCCATTCTGATGCTCAGTTTGAACTGCAGCAGATCATCTTGACCATGTCTACATCCCTTAATGTATTCAGTTGCTGCCATATGATTGTGTTATTAGAAATTTTACACACACACACACAAATCAAACACATACTGTATGTACATGTACATACTGTATCTTGTACATGTATGTGTTATGTTACACATAACAAAAAAAGAAGCTTTTATGTCAAAAATGTGGCTACCCCGCAACCTCCAATCACCCTTCACTAGTCTCCCAAGTGTCCTAACAAACCTGTCTCCTCTCCTCCTCTGTCTGTAACCAACTAAGGCTACTATATACAACTATTACTATTATTTCCATCATCCAGATGTTGCTGATTGGATGTTGCACATTGGAGTGGATGTGGAGATGTGAATAAAACCAAAGAGTGACTTAGTAGCCAACACTGTGGGCCTACAGCAGGTTCTAGTAATTTCAAAGATTTGAAAATGGTCTCGAAGCAATCCAGTACCAAGGCCCAATAAGGTCCAATTGTGCGACAATGTCTTGTTGAGGGTTTTGAAATCCAATAATGGATGTTTTCATTTGCTTAGTGTTGCAAATTCACACCAACTGCATCATCCAGCGGGATTTCACACTAGCAGCATTCAGAAACATTTGTCACATTTTGAATTGGTTAGAGAGCAGGCGATCATTGTGATGACATTTTAAGGGTTTTTATTGGTGGTCAAAGAGTTGAAGCATAATATGATTTACAATGACATGAATAATAATGAATTCTACTACAACAGCAAATTATAATGCAATTATATCACACCAATAGAAAATTGGTCCATTTTCATCCAGTGACAGTACCAAATTAAAGTTGTCACTTGTTTTCCATACATAAAGGACACAAAGAGGGCTGCCTCACATCATGATCTCAACGATCTCAAACTCTACAATTTTGGCTCTGTCAGTTAGTTTTTTAAGCAACACAATCAAACAATATGGAATTTGTAGAATGATGGATCTTTGTAAATACAGCACAGACACTCACAAGTCAATGGTTCCTTTAACTTTAAATTTCTTTGCTGAGCGTTCACTGGCTCGGTGTTCGAACTTGCTTCCATATAGGTATGAAACAAAACCACCAATTTCCACAGCAAACACACTGTTCTTCTTTGGGATAACTGCCAAAACATGCAAGGAGATAAAATAATGTCAAATGTTTGAGTCTAAAATTATGTTGCACTGCACTGTGACTAATAGGGTAATTATATGATGACAACACATTAGAACAAAGAACCAGTCGTGAAAAAATATCTAGAAGGACTTGCATCTTAGCCTCAATAGGCTCTGGGTACAGTGGGTACAGCCCACTCACTCTGACATCTCTCCATTACCTGTATTTTACATTCATTGGATACAGTTGTGTGCTTGTTATTTAGTGCAAGTTATTTCTTAGCTCTGTTTCTGTATTGTCCTCTGACAGACAAGATAATTAGGTACCTGCCAACGTTCTGGCTGCCATTGTGTCGCTAGCTTTGACAAACAGATAAATTCTTTGCAAAAAATAAATATTAATGTCTTGACCGCTGTGGTTAAATTTAAGTGTTCGCCACAGTACATCTGCTGATCTCAAATTGCACATTACTGTGCTACAACACTGTGGTTGTGAATCACTGCCCTGCACCATACTCTGCATTGCATGAGAAAGGCCTTAGAGCAATGCAAACACATGTAAGCATAATGTGCTCAGTGGACGATGGTAATTGCGCTGCCAAACCTTTCATTTTGTTGTCTTCTGTGATGATTTTAAAGATGTGTTTTAACTCTTGGACAATGATTCCAGTGGCCCCCACATATGACGGACACTTTGACCTGACCACTGCAAGAAACAACACACCTTGAGCAAAACATTAGTGCTGTAAAATGTTTAAAGCTAGTTGATGATGTCAGATGCTCTAGCCCTGTCTCATGTTACTTATCTATCTCTGGAGCCTTTACATTCCACCTAGAGGTCCACTTTTCCCCCATCATTATTTGAACTTCCCTTAAGATGTACAAATAGTTGTACAAATAGTATGTTTTAGGCAATATACATCTAGAAAAATGCCATCTACATGTTGAATAAGAATCAGAGGGACTGGTTCTATCAGACTAGCGACTATCAGAGTCTACAATTTATCCTGAGCATTTGAAACTGAAGTACTGTGAATCAGATGTTGCTACTTCTTTTTATACATCAAAGACTACAATTCATCCTGAGCATTTGAAACTAAGGTAAATTAGATGTCACTACTTACTTGTTTACTTCTATGTATGGATGGATATACTTATATGCATTTACTCAGTAAGTGGACAGTGTATGTAGTGTACGCTGTGTCATTGCTGCCTCCTTATCCATTCTTTTTATTTTCAACATGACCACACTACCTTAACACCCCAACCTGCAATAATTGTCAGAAGAATCAGAGGAGATCAAGTTATCGTAGAGTAATTACTGAATAGATTGTGGTTATTAAACAATGTCCTCTAGCCAGGCAGTGCTAGCACGTCAACCTTTGCCTGGCGAAATAACCTTTTGGACATTACAATGCTCTCTCACACTCTGTTGAGTGGTGCATAATTTTGTTTTTGTAATTTGTGAGCTCCTGGAGGAAGCTTAAAAAGTCCTACATGAACTGTATCTGCTTATGATGCCTCCCTCATTCTGGGTATGTCCATAGAGAAGCCCAGGGGCAGACACAGATACAGGGATTGTAACACCTCAGTATGCTGCCACATGAACAGGTGGGAGTGGGTGGAATAGGGCTGTCTGAGAATCCTTGCCAGGGCTGGCAACACCAGGACCTGAATCCAGCTAAAGCAAACAACAATTGATAGACCGACGAGTGAGCATTTCAGAGAAGATATCTCTTCATTTCATTGCCGTTCTGGGTTGCTGCTCTTATGGTTAACCGGCGGGTGCTCTGTGCAGTCATGTCTTTCCTCCCCTCCCTTGCAGTGTTTTCTTTTTCTCTGCATTTCTGGTTGTTTGAAGTACACTATGCGAGCACTATGTGCACTAATCGAGTACCATTAAGACCTTAAAGCTTTTCTGGCTTGATTTTTTAATTGTTCTACCACCCTCTACCACTGTCTCCCTTGCACTTCTGCATGATGACCGCAATTGGCACTCCTTCCCTGAACGTACAGTAGAACAGACATTCTTCCTGTCTGTTCAGCGGTTCTCCCTGTGGAATGCTTTATGATTGAATGGATGAGCACATGGGCCTCCCCACTGGCTGGCGGCCCAGCTCTTCATGCTCTCTACCGATGACACCTTTGAACATGGTGAAGCTCAATTACATCTGCAAGGCACAGCAATGCCCTCTCAGCTCAGCCCTCTCCACCCTACAGCCTTATTCGGGACAACAGGGAGAACCTGGGAAGGCAAGACGCAGAAACCAGGTGCAGAAACAGAAACCTTCCGCTGTTCACACACAAATTGAGTGGGATCCACTCAATTTGACATCAGCCTCCTGCACAAGTCCATCAGTGTGTCCTTCCAGACATGTGGCAAAGCTCTGACAATGACAACTGCGCACTGCACGTATTTCCCTTCAGCACTGAATTTCTTGCTGAATCGATGCTTGGGCACAGATGGTATTTCTGACTTTGGAATATAGCAATACCTGAGATGATGGCACCATGGAAGTCTGCCTTGAGAAGTTTCTGCTGGATCACCTGAGGGTTGCTATCGAACAAACACAAATCTGTTAGATGGAACAATTACGTCATATGTGCTAAGGCGCAATTCATTAGGTACTTGACACCTCCATGCATTACCTTGAAGACTTCAATCCATTACACAAGTCAGTCACATACTGTGTCCACAGGTCATGCAGAGGTTGGAAAAACTCATATCTGAAGTCAAGAGTAGACATCAAGAACATACTTAAAGTACAGTACAGCCAACCCTTGCCAATTTCATTACCAGTGCTTGAATTCATGGCAGTGATGGGAATCAACTGTCTCTACTGCAACGCAAATGAGGTGCAGTTAATAGCAAAAACACAGGAAAAGATCGACTGTTATCAAACCACATCATCACAGGGGACCTTATATTTGAAATGTCACTGAGAAAATAAAGGATTTAATTTTTCAAAATATAGCTCATATTCATCTTTGAAATTCCTTTATGTTTTGAAGGGAAATAGCAGTTGTCCTTTAATAACATGAATACGCCGCCTCATCAAAGCATAGCATGAAATTAGATAAAGCAAAGTTAAGTAAAGCAAATCTGGGGGGAAATTTGGTAGATTTATATATATAAAATACAATATCCAATCTATTTCATGGTTTCAGGAATCTGGGATCTTTTATTGTCATTACAGCAATTGAATTGTGTAACGAAACTAAAGTGCTGCATTCCGGTGTAAATATTTCAAATAGAGAAAGAAGAAGAGGAAAGAGAGTTTCTATATACACAAAATATAAACACACAATATGTACATTATAAATAATAATTCATCTAATAGTTGGTAAAGTAAACCCTCTCTGCTTCAGTTCATGAAACACTACCCAAACACAAAATCTTGCAAATATATTGTAGATTAAGTTTATATTTCACTTAAAAACAAAACTAACCTCTGCTGTTCAGGTTTGATCTGGAAAATCTTCATTTCTCTTTTCTGTCGAGCGGTGAGCCCTTTGGCTTTCTTGCATTTCCTCATTCGTTTTTCCTTGTATGTCCTTGAGAAACCTAGCATCACAGCTTTATGCCGCAGAAGATTGTTGACCTCTTGACAGGTACGTGGCTGTATACTATTTTTTAGGAATGCATCTGTGAGGGCCTCAGCTTTGGGAGCAGTTTCAGACTGAAAACGGATGAAGAACATGGGTCATCTGAACACTTCCTCAGCAAGATAAATTGCCAGTCATTTCATGACTGATACAGAAATGTACAAATCAGACTATCTGCTGAAAGGAATTTTCTGCCAAAACAGAAAACATGCACAAGTAAGATCTGTGGCTCATTCCAGTCACTCAAATGTGGAATGTGTTGCACTGTTGCAAGTCAAACTTTTATTTGATCATCTAAGTACAAATCCGAATAAAATGCTTTCTTTTCAGATTACATGTGCTCATGTGGTCCAAAACTCCACTCATGACAGAGGTATGTAATTTTCTGAGGCAAGTTTTTACCTAGGTTTTTACCTACTACACGTATTTGAAAAAAGTCTGCATTGAGTCGAAGACACACTTACACACAGATACTGTAAATATTCACACAAATATATACACACACACACACACACATTTACAGGGAGTCCCCGGCAGTGGCGGAAGACGTCAGTGCCGTGCCGGGGGACTGCTGCCCCACCAGCACGCCCCCAAGTACCGCCACTAAGTTCCGCCCCTGGTCCCCGAGTTACGTCGTCCCGGAGCTACATTGTTTTCGAGGTTGCGTTGCTGGTGTCGGTGTTTAAAATAAATTAATTAATTAATTAACTGGTATACTTACTGACAAGAAGCAAATAATACATAAGTGATAATGAAAAAATAAGTTAGCAGCAAAAAAATATGAAATAACTAACATGTATAAAAAATAACACATATAAATGTCAGTGACAAAAGTTAAAATGATTGTAGATACCTATGCGACAGGTATTACTTGTGTGTCAGGAGCTTCGGGAGCCAAGGAAGACTGCATTATTACCAGTCACTAAACACAAGTGGACATCATAAGGTGTTCAGAAAGAGGTGAAAGTGCAAACGGCATTGGCCGTATGCTTGGTAAGATGAAACAGTGACTTCCAACTTTTGTCGAAATTCGGTTTCTGCAGCGTTGTGGGAACAAAACTGCGACGCAAGTCGGGGAACCCCTGTAGACACACTTGCACACTCTCACACACACACACAAGCTTTTTTTGTCACTGCTACGGAGAGCAAGTTCAACAAACTAGAGTGCACATGGCCCCTCCCAAGGGGCATGTCTTACATAGAATAAGAAAAACGAGCTAAAGAAGAACAAGGTACATGTTTGACAAAAGTATGTTAGGTGGTGTAGTCCTATACCTGGTATGTATTGGGGCACAAAGGTGTGTGGAATGAGGGAAATAACTTAAATTGGAGTATTGATGTATAATAATAACTAATATTATAACTGTATACTATTTAATATATCACGTGTACAGTATATATAATTGTATACTGTATATGTAAATTAATATACAGCCCACAAAAATAAAGTGAACGCTCAAACAACCCATCCCCGATATCACTGACTGAAATATTCCAGTTGGAAATCTTAATTCATCATATTGTGGAAAATAAAATACAGTAAAAATAAAAACGATCGATCAGTGTTGCTCCCTGACTGGACAAGTTGATTTAACAGAGGTGTGACTGGGAGTTACACTGTGTTGTTCCCTTTTTTTTCTTTTCTTTTTTTGAGCAGTGTAGTATAATACAATCATCATTAGAGTAATGATGAGTGCAATTATGTAAGCATTAATAGTTGTACTGTACATATACACAGTATATTGCATTATTATTTTGTATAGTGGATACAGAAAGTATTAAATTCAATTCAATTCTATTTGCAAAGTGCCAAATCAAAATTTCACTCTTCAGTCTTTGATTCCTAAAATCAGTAAGAGTAGCATGGGGGCAGGACCTTAAACTGTCAGGCTCCTCTCCTGTGGAGCCACAGGAGAGGAGCAGGACACCCATCCTACTTTTAAGAGTGGGCTAAAAACTTTCCTTTTCGATAAAGCTTATATTTCAACAAAACTATGCTAAGCTTTTCTGTCCTCCTCTTCCTTGCTCTTCTTTTCTTCTCCGCCTCACTTCCATCCATACCTCTCCTGCATTCATGTCTCGTAAATGCATGTTACTAATTGGGCTTCTTTCCTGGAGTCTTTGTCTTGTGCGGTATTATGTTGGGTCTCTGTATGAGCACTACCTGCTCTGTCTTGGAAAGCCCCTTGAGATAACTTCTATTCTGATTTGGTGCTTTACACATAAATTGACTTGACTTGACTTAACTTATTAGATAGATTAGGTTAAAAAAAATGAAATTTTCATTTCATTTTCAAAGTCTTTGCCCAGTATTTAGCAGACGCACTCCTTTGGCCTAGTGCAGCCATGAGACTTTGTGGGAATGATACTACAATTGTTTCACACCTAGATCACACATGGATCCTCTGCTATTCCTCCTTGTGGATCCTCTCCAGTTCTGTCACATGGTAAACGTTGGTGGACAGCAGTTTTCAGATCTCCCCAGAGATATCAAATTGGATTCAAGTCAGGGCTCTGGTTGGGCCATTGACGAACAGTCATGGAATTGTTCGGAAGCCACTCCTGCGTTATTTTAGCAGCAGTGCTTAGGGTCATTGTCTTGTCGGAAGGTGAACCTTTGGCCCAGACAGGGGTCCTTGTCACTCTGGAGAGGGTTTTTGTCGAGGATTTCCCTGCAGCAAAAATATTTTTTGTAACCCTGGCGAGATCTGTGCCTTGCCACAACTCTGTCTCTGAGCTCTTCAGACAGTTCATTTGACCTCATGATTCTTATTTGCTCTGACATGCACTGTGAGCTTTAAGGTCTGATAAAGACGGGTGCATGTCTTTCCTAATCAAGTCCACTCAGTATAATCAAACACAGCCCGACTCCAATGAAAGTGAAGAACCATCTCAAGGATGTACTCAGCCACAATCAGGAATCAAGTATCTTTTATTGTCATTACAGCAGTTGAATTGTGTAATGAAACTAAGGTGCTAGTAGTACGTGTAGTACGAGGAGAAAAAAAGAAGAAACAAGAGAGGATCTATATACAGAAGAGATATAAACACACAATATATACAGTATGAATATCGGTATAAATAACAGTATAAATAACAATATAAATAGTTATAGCAGCGCTGATTGGGTAGGAATGTTTTGAAGCTGACCGGAGTAAATGTAAATGCCTAACACTGACCCGAGTGTTAAGTATTTACTGTAAAATGTTCTGATCTGGTACTGTTGAGGTGACTTATGGCAGCTGGGTAAAAGCTGCTCTTTAAGTCTGGTAGTCCTAGATTTAATTGCCATAAAATGCCTGCCTGACGTTCAAACAGCCCATGAGCCGAGTGTGATGGGTCCTGGAGGATCCTTTTTGTATTTCTCCTACAATGGGAACTGAAGAGTTCTTGCAAGTGAGAGGAGAGGGCTGCAAATAATCCTCTGGGCGGTCTTGAGTTCCTTCCTCTGCGCTTCTGTGCTGTTGGAGAACCATGCACAGAGGCAGTAGGTGAGGATGCTCTCTACCGTGCAGCGATAGAGGGATTTCAGAAGTTTCTCTGAGATGTTATATCCCCTGAGAACCCTCAGCAAATTGAGTCTCGTCTGAGCCTTCTTCATCAGTCCAGTAGTGCGAGGTCCCCCAGATCTTCCCTGATGTTGACTCCCAGGAATCGAAAATCCTAGGAATCATCTCTCCTTTGAATGCAACCACTCGTCCTGTCTCTGCAGCTGAAAATCAACCCCACAGCATGATGCTGCCACCACTATGCTTCACTGTTGGGACTTTATTGGACAGGTGATGAGCAGTGTTGTTTTCTCCACACATAACACTTAGAATTGAAGCCAAAAAGTTCTATCTTGGTCTCATCAGACCAGAGAATCTTATTTCACACAATCTTAAAGTCCTTCAGGTGTTCTTTTTTTTTCGCAAACCCCATTGAGCTTTCATGCGTCTTGCACTGAGGAGAGGTTTCAGTTGGGGCCACTCTGCCATAAAGCACTGACTAGTGGAGGGCTGCAGTGATTGTTGACTTTCTAGAGCAGACATGTCCAGGGCCAAATCTGGCCCGTGACCAAATTTTCACCGGCCCCAAGCATCCTGTCTCAGTGCAGTCTCCCACAGTGAACAATACACACACACAATATACACACACACACACACACACACAAAAGTAGTAGTAGTATTAGTATTATTAACATTCACCAATAAGCCCTGTGTGCCAAACATCTGAAATATGATCACGTTATGAAACCCCTGATCCAGGCTATTAATTATATTCGCTCCAGAGCCCTGTGCCACCGCCAGTCTCACCAGTTTCTCCTCAACATCCACGCTGAATATGGAGATGTTGAGTATCACAATTACAAAACCCCAAACCAGTAAAGTTGGCACGTTGTGTAAATCGTAAATAAAAACAGAATACAATGATTTGCAAATCCTTTTCAACCTAAATTCAATTGAATACACTGCAAAGACAAGTTACCTAATGTTCGAACAAGTCAACTTTTTAATGTTTTCCAAATATTAGCTCATTTGGAATTTGATGCCTGAAACATGTTTCAAAAGAGCTGGAACAAGTGGCAAAAAAGACTGAGAAAGTTGAGGAATGCTCATCAAACACTTATTTGGAACATCCCACAGGTGAACGAGCTAACTGGGAACAGATGGTTGCTTGATTGGGTATAAAAGCAGCTTCCCTGAAATGCTCAGTCATTCACAAACAAGGATGGGGCGAGGGTCACCACTTAGTGAACAAATTGTGAACTGATTGTGATCTGATTGTCGAACAGATTAAAGAACAGCATTCCTCAACGAGCTATTGCAAGGAATTTAGGGATTTCATCATCTATGGTCCGTAATGTCGTCAAGGTTTAGAGAATCTGGAGAAATCACTGCACGTAGGCGACAAGGCCGAAAACCAACATGGAATGCCCGTGACCTTCGATCCCTCAGGCAATACTGCATTTTCAAAAACCGACATCAGTGTGTAAAGGACATCACCACATGAGCTCAGGAATAGTTCAGAAATCACTGTCAGTAACTACAGTTTGTCGCTACATCTGCAAGTGCAAGTTAAAACTCTACAATGCAAAGCAAAAGCCATTTATCAACAGAAACACCCAGAAACACCGCCAGCTTCGCTTCGCTTGGCTTCGCTCATCTAAGATGGACTGATGCAAAGTGAAAAAGAGTTCTGTGGTCTGACGAGTCAATATTTCAAATTGTTTTTGGAAACTGGGGGCGTCGTGTCCTCCGGACCAAAGAGGAAAAGGACCATCCGGACTGTTATAGGCGCAAAGTTCAGAGGCCAGCATCTGTGATGTATGGGGGTGTATTAGTGCCCAAGGCATGGGAAACTTACACATATGTGAAGGCACCATTAGTGCTGAGAGGTACATACAGGTTTTGGAACAACATATGTTGCCATCCAAGCAACGTCTTTTGGACGCCCGTGCTTATTTTTAGCAAGACAATGCCAAGCCACATTCTGCACGTGTTACAACAGCATGGCTCTGCAGTAAAAGTGTGCGGGTATTAGACTGGCCTACTACAAGACTGTAGTCCAGACCTGTCTCCCATTGAAAATGTGTGGCGCATTATCAAGCGTGAAATACGACAACGGACACCTCGAGCAGTGAACAACTTAAGCAGTGAACAACTTAAGAATAACCTCTCAAGTCTTGGTGAATTGATTTTTTATGACTATCACACCACAATTTTGTCAGATTTCTGCAATCCGATTTGACTGTACCATTCTTTGTCAAAATGCATTGGGATGTGATTTGATAAAACAAAATCAATACATGTAATAAAATTCCAGTCAGCTTTCATAAAATTGTTCATTTGAATCTAATTTATTAATGTTTTTGCCTTTGACTATCCTTGTAATGCAATTGACGAGCTAACTGGGAACAGGTGGTTGCTTGATTGGGTATAAAAGCAGCTTCCCTGAAATGCTCAGTCATTCACAAACAAGGATGGGGCGAGGGTCACCACTTAGTGAACAAATTGTGAACTGATTGTGATCTGATTGTCGAACAGATTAAAGAACAGCATTCCTCAACGAGCTATTGCAAGGAATTTAGGGATTTCATCATCTATGGTCCGAAAATGTGTGGCGCATTATCAAGCGTGAAATACGACAACGGACACCTCGAGCAGTGAACAACTTAAGCAGTGAACAACTTAAGAATAACCTCTCAAGTCTTGGTGAATTGATTTTTTATGACTATCACACCACAATTTTGTCAGATTTCTGCAATCCGATTTGACTGTACCATTCTTTGTCAAAATGCATTGGGATGTGATTTGATAAAACAAAATCAATACATGTAATAAAATTCCAGTCAGCTTTCATAAAATTGTTCATTTGAATCTAATTTATTAATGTTTTTGCCTTTGACTATCCTTGTAATGCAATTGACGAGAGATTCTCATTTGCAATATCAACCTATCTGCAGACAGTGAGGTGATATAGTTACATACTTACATGTTACTTTACAATGGTAATGGTTTGAGAAATGTAAGGCCAAATGGTTGGCCCCCATACAGTACATTTTCATCTGACCAAATCTGGCCCTCTTGGCAAAAATGTTTGGACACCCCTGGGATTTTAGGCTGGGTATTGTTAAGAACCTCACGGTTCGATCCGATTTCGATTCTTTGGGTAACGAT
>OMPJ01044464.1:0-10410 GCA_900312935.1 Carapus acus
TCTGCAACAATGACCGACGACAAGGGCATTATCGCGCTTATTACACGGCTTAAAACATTAATGAATAATACAGTTGTCAGAATAGTTCATAACAAGGCTACTTTCATTTTTCTGCAAAAGTGTAGGCAACGATATTTTCGCCTCCGCGAGAAAATAGTGCCGTAACGGCTACAGGTACTCTGCTTTTACATTCGCGCTTCTGTCACTTCTTCCGACGTGTGTTTGTCGCCGCAGCTTGAAATACACGTATCATACTTACCCACGCATCGAAAGTTTCATGCTTCCAAAATATGTCGAAAATAATTTTTAAACTGCTCATGTTTGCTCCGTGACGAAGCGTGACGCGGGCAACAGTACGTAAACAATCCAGAGTGGAACTAGACGCTTTGGCGCGGATTGATATGAATGCAGGAAGTTCAACTCTGAGTCTTTGATTTCGCAGCGGTCCGTTATTGATAGTTGAGCGGTCATTATACGAAAATAATGACCGCTCACGTGACCAATATCGGCCAATCAGAACCAAGCATTTACACAAGCCGTGTAATAAATTGATATACATATATTTTTTATTAATTTCACCAAAATCCCTCACATTATTTTGGATTATTTTCATTATCGTTGTATCATTCTCAACCTGACACGTTTATTTATTTTGCCTTTGTACTTATTATTTTCTTTATTTTTCTTTTATTTTTATTTTTCTATTATTTTAAAGTCAGCGCTTTTATTTTGAATGGCAGTGGAAATGATTAACGTCAGGTCCGTCTCGTTAGTCTGTTTTATAGCTGACTGTGAGAGGTACGTACCTGAGGCTGCTGTAAGAACAAAAAAAGTTTTCATAAGTTTTATTGATCATTGCATATATAAAAAAAACATGTTTGAGCACTGTTGTTTCGTTTCACATTGTGACAATTATAATTCACATAGCAGAACTGTGCACGTGTGTGTATGTGAGTGTGGGGGTGGAGGGGTGCGCTTCGGCGTACGTGCTAATCCACCTGTCTTTAACTTTCATACTAGATGGCCTTGTGGATGCCATGAAAACACACATTGCCTGTCTGTATTGTCTCGCATGATGCAGGTATGTGCACAGTTTGTCTCGTTCGGTGATGAAGTTTTATTAGCGCTCAACTTAAAGTTAGTCTGTTCTATAGCTGACTGTGAGAGATGGCCTTGTGGATGCCATGAAAACACACATTGCCTGTCTGTATTGTCTCGCATGATGCAGGAATAAAACATCAATAAGGAAGTACCCTCTGCGTTCAGCGTCCCTCTGTGTCCTGACCCATCCTATGCACCAGAACACAACGCAGTGTAGTCGGGGTGTGCAGACTGGACCGGCTACACTTGAACACACGAGTGTTGCTTGTGGCTACAAGGTAGCAATAGGTTTTTGGCTGTATTCCCCAGGTTCATGTACCCTGATAATTAGGGACATGTTATGGCAGGGGTCGGGAACCTTTTTGACTCAGAGAGCCATAAAAGCAAAATATTTGGAAATTAATTTCAGTGAGAGCCATATAATACATCCTAATACTGAATTCAACTAAATGTTAGTATAATGAGACAACATAGGCTATGTCATCTCATTAAAATAATGGACAATTGCTCCTGCAGCCCGAAACACAGATTTGAAGCAAAAAAATATATATTGACATTCAAAAAAATGACATTCGCGTCATTTTGTAGTGAAGCTGTAGTCCTGTCATTGCAGTATCGTAATTAACACCGGCGGAAACTCAAGTCGTTAATGGACAAACCCGAACCTCAGCAGGGAACAGACACTTTAAAGACACTGCTCTCAGATGAGGTGAACCATCATCTATCCATTTTGAGTTGGTAAAAGACACTTTACGTCTCTGTTGATTGCACTCGTGCAACTATTCCCCCAGTCGCTGAAAAATTCCAAGATTCTCAGCTGAGGGGCAGGCAAAGCCGCCCTCTTCTATTCCTGATTGGCTAATACCAATGTTTTAGCTAGTTTGATTGGTTTACATTAGCGTCATCATCATCATTTATATGGACAGGATTTCTAGGCACAGTCAGGGTCCTGAGGGGGTCCAGTTTGGGGACCACAGGATCTCATCGCTGCTTTTTGCAGACAATGTTGTCCTGTTGGCACCCTCAGACCAGGACCTCCAGTGTGTGCTGGGGCGGTTTGCAGCCGAGTGCGGGATGGCAGGGATGAAAATCAGCACCTCCAAATCTGAGGCCATGGTTCTTGACCGGAAAAGGGTGGTTGGTCTTCGGCTCGGAGACTAGATCCTGCCTCAAGTGGAGGAGTTGAAGTATCTTGGGGTCATGTTCACGAGTGAGGGTAGAATAGAACGGGAGATCGACCAACAGATCAGTGCAGCGGCGGCAGTGATGAGGTTGATGTACCGGTCCGTCATGGTAAAGAAGGAACTGAGCCGCAAGGCAAAGCTCTCGATTTACCGGTCGATTTACGTTCCCACCCTCACCCCTATGTCATGACCCAAAGTTCATGACCGAAAGGACAAGATCTTGGGTACAGGCGGCCGAAATGAGTTTCCTCCATAGGGTGGCGGGACGCACTCTACAGGATAGGGTGAGGAGTTCTGCCACCCAGGAGGAGCTCAAAGTAGAGCCTCTTCTCTTCCACATCGAGAGGGGCCAGCTGAGGTGGTTCGGGCATCTAAACCGGATGCCTCGCAGACGCCTTCCTAGGGAGGTAATTCCGGGCATGTCCAATTGGGAAGAGGCCGTGAGGAAGACCCAGGACGCGCTGGAGGGACTATATTTCCCAGCTGGCCTGGGAACGCCTCGGGGTCCTCCAAGAGGAGCTAGAGGAGGTGTCTGGGGAGAGGGAAGTCTGGGCTTCCCTTCTGAGACTGCTGCCCCCGCAACCCGGCCCCAGATAAGCAGCAGAAAATGGATGGATGGATGGATGGATGGACATTAGCGTCAGTTTAACGACTAGCAGGCTTTCATTAGATAGTCAAGAACAGAACAAAATCGACGTCAACCTTTTTTTGGTCTCTCTTTTTTCCTCCTCTTTTTCCAAATGACGGAAATCCATCTACAGATGGAGATGGAGACACTGAACAGGACATGAGCAGTGAAAAATCGATGGACAGATTAAAACAAGTGAGAACATTGTCTGTTTTATCTGTGAGCCAGATGCAATCATCAAAAGAGCCACATAAGGCTTGCGAGCCATACGTTCCCGACCCCTGTGTTATAGTAAACTGTTCATCGTCGCAGTACTCTAATCAGCGATCGTGCATGTGTATCAATCATCTGTGGTTAGGATTTTGATCAACTATTTTCTTTTGGTTGTTCTGTGTTTACATGTCTCTTTTCCTTGACTTATTTATGAACTAGTTTGCTTTTTTTCTTTTGTGTTTCAAAAGTCTTTTTTTAAGAATAATTGTGTTAAATTAAAAAAAAACAAAAAAAACAAATCAAGGTCTGCTCATTTGAGTGCCACAAACCTACTTTCCTGGGGGCGAAATTCCCCAAGGTGGCATTTTCCCGGCAGTAGTCAGACTACTTTAACTCTAGTAGTTGATTTGACACCAAATTCACCACCCCTCTCACCACATAAAGATGTATGATATTTGTATGATGATGATGATAATCATCATAATGGTGGCAGTAGTATAGTTGTCCTGATCAGGAGTATGGTTGTCCTGATCATCAAGTCACTATTGATTTGGCTCGTAATTTTCATCAATCAATAATTTACTGATGATTTCTGGAGGCTCTGGTGTCACAGTACTGCTGTGTGTGTGCTTGCGTCCACGTGTCTTTCTACATTTATATGCAGCCCTCATTGACGCTCTCATCTGAATGTCCGCTCGCTGTTGGATGTTTAACCACATTGCAACCAAGACGAGGCCATGCCATGTCCATCGCAAAAATGCTGTCTCCCTCTGAGAGGGATGGCCCTGAATTGTGAGTTTCTCTGATGTGTTGCTGACATTATCTAAGTAGTCAGTAATTAATGGAAGCTGTGTGATAATCACGAGTGTGTGTGATAAGCACCATGCAGAAAATGACAACTTTCCAAAACCCAGACGACATACCATGGAGGTGAGCATAACGTGTCACTTTTAGAGAGCGCGCACGAATTCCTCTTCTTCATGTGAACACATCGGACACTGAGCTTTGAAATGAATCCACTTGGAGCACCTGATAAGCGTCATGGGCCACTTTACCGAGAAGGTTGTTCGTAATCGACCTTCCTGTATTAACCAAAATGATTTCCTCAGCTATCAATTTGATTTCCTCAACTATCAAACTGTACGTTAGGAATTGTCTCAACTTGTCTGCTTGGGGAAGTATTTCTCTTGATAGGAACTTCTATACTAAATATGATTAATGTGCCTTCGTTGACTGGCAATTTACCACAGTCTTTCAAAGTTGCTGTGATAAAAAATCGATTAAAAAAACTCACTTGATTCAGCGGTTTCAGGGATCTTATTCCAAGATCCTAGAGAAAGCTGTTCCAAATCACTTGTATCAATTGTGTGACTACCTACAGAGCAGTGCTTTATTTGAGGAATTTCAATCAGGTCTCACAAAACGTCACAGCAACGAGACAGCACGGGTGAAGGTCAAAAATGACCTTTTAATTGGTTTGGACAAAGGTCTTGTTTCTTTGCCTGTTCTTCTGAATCTCATTTGATTTGCATTTGACACCAGCAACCATCAGATCCTTTTACAAAGGCCAGAGAATCTGATCGGCATCAGGAGAGCTGCTTTAAGCTGGTGTTAGTCATATCTGTCAGATAGATTTTAGTTTGTACATGTTAACAGTGTGTCTTCTCAGCACAGTGGGTTAGACATGGAGTTCCTCAGAGCTCTGTTCAGTTTCAATTGCAATTCCATTTCAATTTCAATTCAATTCTATTTGTGTGGCACTAAATCATAACAGACGTTATCTCAAGGTGCTTTCAAAGATAAAGTTACAGAGATAGGATCAAGTTACATTTCTCCCACTGACAAGCACTAGGCAACAGTGGCAAGGAAAAACTCCTGTTTAGTGGGAAGAAACCTCGGGCAGACCAGGATGCAGGTGGGCGGCCATCTGCCTTGACCTTGGAGAGTGAGGGGGAGCGAGAGCGAGAGAGATGCACAGCAGTATTCAATGATGGTGACCAGGTTACAATTGAGTCTAGCATATACAAACTGTATGTAGCTATGTGTAAATATATATACCGCATGTGGATAAAGAGTAAGGCCTGGACGCTTTAGCAATCTGTCATCACAGCAGCACGTCAATCACCAGATCATACTCCGGCTGCAATCAGCGGATTGACAAGGCATTAGACACAAATACTACGGGGAAGAGGCTAAGTTAGTAACATGCATGAATCAGGCGTGGATGTATACAGGTGAAAGAGAGGAAGAGGGGAGAGCTGAGAGCTACAGAGGAAATGACAGAGGCTCAGTGCACCATGAGAGATCCCTCAGCTGTTTAAATGTATAACAGCATGACTAGGTTTGACTGTAAACTGTATCGAAAAGGAAAGCTTTAAGCCTACTCTTAAAAGTCTTCGCAGGGTTTTTTGCAATTCACAGGTTCAATTCTCTGTGCTCTGTTCGCTCTATATATGCTTGCTCTGGGTAGTGTTATCAGGGAGCACTCTATCAATTGTCAGGGTTATTTTGACACAACTGTAGCCTAATGAAACAAACCATCTAGATCAGGGGTGTCAAACAAACGGCTGGATCCGGCCCGCGGAAGGATGTGATCTGACCCACAAGATGATTTTACAACACAGGTGCGACAGCCATCACAACGCCAGACAGTGGATAGTCTGGCACACAACGCCCTCCTTCTACTCATCAACAACTTGCAGAAGATGGAAAGTAAGGCATCCAGCTATTGTAATTCTTTATTTTCAGGGTGAAGCAAAAAAATCACCTAAGCCCCTCAAACTGTTTCAGAATGCAAAGGGACACGTATTGACAGGAACTAGGAAGAGAGACCACGTTTCTCCCGTGTTAGCTTCTATGCACTTGCTGCCTGTAAAACTGAGAATAGAATTGAAAATTCTTCTCCTTACCTACAAGGCGCTTCATGACCAGGCACCATTACATCTTCAAGAGCTGATGGTGCCTTATCATCCACCAGAACTGGAGGCAGAGCCTTTAACTATCAGGCTCCCCTTCTATTCCAACTATGCTGCAGTTGCAGCCCAGGGGGCAGACACCCTGGCTACCTCTGAGAGCAGGCTAAAAACTTTCCTTTTGGGTAAATCTTACGATCAGTTCATGCTATGCCGCTAGAATTACACTGCTGAGGAATTTCCCGGGATGCACTGACGTTTTCTCTCTTCTCCCTCTCTCTCCTCTATGTCTCTCTCTCACCTGTGACATGTCTCACATGTCTCACTGATGCATATTACAAATTCAGCTTCTTCCCCGGAGTCTATGCGTCCTGTGCTTTGATGACCTAAGCTGAAACATGACCAGTAATGATGGACCACCAAATGTCTGGGTCCTGCTCCAGATTGGCATACTGTGCTTAGATTTAGACGTGTCTACATATTCTTTGAATATCCAAAATTCAATCTATCTACCCACTATTGCTGATTGCTACTGTGCATTGTTTTTACCTGTCTCTGCCCCCCTCTCGCTCTCTCTCTTTCAAACCAACTGGTCAAGGCAGATAGCTGGCCACCTGCACTGTGTCTGCCCGAGATTTGTTCTCCTAAAAGAGGAGTTTTTCCTCGCCACCATTGCATGATTTGCCATTATACAAATTGAATTGAATTGACTATTGAATTGAATTGTTTAAGGCACAGTTGTGGGTTTGTTTTGTTAATGAGGTTTTTGAAATGCGCCGTTTGAATTGCTTTCACCTTTGCCAACTGTATGTTCTGATTATTTGCCAGATTTATCATCTCCTGCTGTCCCAGGGCACAGAGACAACAAAAATGACTGCGAAACAAACTGTCTCCCTCTCTTGCTGCGGGTTTATGAGGCTTGTGAGTTGGTGGCAGCTACTTGTGATTTTCATCTGTTTCATTAACGACGTGGCGATGAATGTTGGAGCCATTTTCAAACAAAGCAAATGCAGAATCTGGCTCACACAAATAGTCGCTCATTCTTTCACCTCACTTTATGGAAAAGCGTCTTGCATAAGGCCCAAAGACATTACATGGAAGCTTGACTGTATGCACTGACACACAAGTGCACAAATCACACTCATGGCAGAATAAAAACTTCCTGACTCTTATTCAGTGGCTGCATTTACATAGTGCATGGATGAATGTGTATAAAGGGCGGCAAATACTACAGGCAGGGTAGAATACCTGCAGGAAATGAGCTCACATTGTCCTTGAATAGGAAGATAAAACTAACACGCCACTTACAGTGGTGAGGACCTGCTCAGCCGTGACTGAATCCACCCAGAGGAAAGGTACTTTCAAAGTGTTGGCTACCTCACGCTGAAGACAAATAGGTACACACAAACAATTACACAAACAAGGCGTCGGAGAAGTGGTCAGCAGTGATCCGGATCAACAGCGGGGACAATTTGTGCAATTAGCCGTTGCATTCATTGGTCACTCATGAAAACAAGTTTATTAACTCAGACAGTCACATGATGACGTGTGAACCAGATCCACACTCCAAAGCCATTGGCAGACACCACAGTGTGATAGCAAGCCTGCAGTGTGCACAGAGGCGCTAAGAGCTTCAAAAATCTCCCAAAACATTGATTGAATGCTAATGAATATTGGTGAATTTAATCCTCATCTATCGCGTCTGCATCGATCTGGTTTGCCGTGCTCTACACACAGTGTTTTACTATTTGGATCACCACCAAAGTGCTGGTAAACAGGAGGGGGAGCAGGAGTAATGAGAAGTCCTCTTGCAGAGTGGAGGAAGCTCTTTTTGAGCAGAACTGGATAGAGCAGTGACAAATAACAAAATAAACACGGGCTGAACACACTACTGCTTTGTTGACATAACATTTATTATCTCAAGAATCAGAGTGTGAGTTGTAGCGTGATTTGTGACTAACATGTGATCAAACAACATATCTCTTGAGGCCTGGAGTCAGTAACACAAGCCGTGCACCTGAAGAAGAGCACAAACACATGCTATCACCCATGTGTGTGTGATTAGTTTAGCTGAACAGTGACACAAAGCCATAGCAGCCATGATATCACCAGAGCCTACAGAGACAATGCATGGAAACATAAAGCATTCTGATATATAATGTGATTACGGAGAAACAGGTCTCTGCACATACACCCTGCAGGCACCCATACGCACGCACGCACATGCACACGCGCACACACACACACACACAGAGCGCCTGTGTCTCACGCACACGTGATGTCAAAGGCTGGGCAGGGCCAGAGGGCGTGGCAGTCTGTGGTCTCACAGGGATTACAAGGGAAGGAACAATCTCTCTGCCTCTTCCTGCCTCTCCAAAAAGAAGAAGCAGGAGAAGTGAAAGAGGCATGGGGCGAAACAACAGCTGCAGGTGAGAGCGGGAGGACGTGCACCACACATGTCAATAGACGGTCGACATAGCCTCACAATATGGAGGACAATTTTGTGCAGCAGCCTTTAAAAAGCTTTAATCCCTCCAGACACACAGTAATCTTATTTGTATGAACCATGGCTGAGAAGCTGTGGCTTAGTGCTTGTTTACTGTCTGCCTGCCAGTGCATGTGTGTCTCCAAAGACACTGATTTCTATGTCGGACTGTTGTGTACTTACATCTATGCTTTGTATGGCATGTCTTCAGGTACACTGCAGTCTATCATTTATCTATCTTTGTCTGCAACACTTAAATTCAATAGAATAACACATTGCACAACAGTATAGGGAATTGAAAGGAAATACACGCATGTTTGCGCTTGTGTGTGAGAGAGAAAGGCAACTGTTGACGGAAGCGTTCGCAAAGCTTTTTGACTTGGCGACGCTGCCTCGCAGCTGTACGCATTTTCCCACGCACACCGATACTGCGCTTTTTGCTCCTCCGTCAAACACCTTGGCGGGTCGTCGAGGACACAGAACTTGACCGCTCCTGCCCGAATACAATATCGGACATTTTCACATTTAATTTTTCCGTCACTTGAAGGGACAAAATTTGTTTCAAGGTAACAGGAGTTTCAATTTAGACCTCATATTGTTACTCCCTCTTCTTTTCACCCATCGCCACACTGGAGCGCAGACATTTCTGTCCTCCAGGTGAAACGAGTCGACTAATCGATCCATTGAATCAAAAGAGTCCGACATGTTCCATGCCTCTTTGCGACTTAACTTGTGATGGTAGATTTACTTTTCGAATAGTTTGGCGTTGACTTTGAACCTTAACTTGAACAAAAGCCAAAATGTTTATCTCTAGGTTTCATGACATTGCCTCTCTAAAAAACATTAATTAAGAGACACTTCCAAACACTGAAGAAACAACAGCTCTCTTGAAAAACAAGCAAACCTCAAGAGGAGAAAATTGTTTTTACTTGCAGGTAAAACCCAAAGTAATAATAGTTTGCAAGCGTGTCACTGTGTTTGTTTACATAGTCGAATACAAATGTAAAGCATCAACATTTTGCACCAATGACATTCAGACCTCCATTATGGAGGCACTGAGACATTTAGCACCCCATCATGAAAAGCTGTGGAATGGTTTAATAATCAACGGCACATTTCCTCCATGCAGGAGGTTTCTCTGACTCCAGGAGGACGACTGGAAGATAAATATGATGGAGGGGGAGCAGGCAAATCCACTGGAGAGGGAACACACACTTTCTGTGCTCCTGCCAGGAGGGCTGGAGGAGACAGCCACAGTGCACGGAAGGTGAGTGTGCATCTGGTCACGCAGCACCACAGTCATTATTAGGGGTGTAACGGTACGTCTTCGGTACGTTCGGTTCTGCAACCGTTCGGTATCACGGTTCGGTACGTACTCGGTACAGGGGGGTCACGGTTCGGTACATTTTCGGTACAGTATGGGAACAAAATGCAAAACCATTTTCTTCCACAGCGTGTTGTTTATTTAACCAAATTTGTCAATATACTGTACAAGCGGAAATCGTAAATAAATTCAAAGTGCTGCTTGGACATACCACCTTCGTTTTATCCACTTGTTTTTTTCCGTCGCAGGTTTTCACTGGGAAACCAAAGTGCTCCCAAACGGGTGATCTTAACGACAGGGGAGGATTTTCTAGCTCCGGTTGGTCGCTAGCTTCAGCCATTATGTTCGAATTAAATCTGATAGTTAATTTAACAACAGACGCATGGACCTCGCAAAACTGTTCTGAAGAGTGCAGGAAAGGCTCGACTGATTGGTTCGCCGTGCGACGTCACCTCCACATGGTCACAAGCGCACGAATCAGGAAAGAGTTTCTTAATAACAATGAAAACGCCTCCCCTTTACTACTCCAATCACGTACAGGTCTCTAATGAATATTAAGTAGC
>OMPJ01044467.1:0-27465 GCA_900312935.1 Carapus acus
CTTCGGGAATCACCTAAATGTGTGTCCTTAAATTTGTGTTTGTCGCCTTGGACGTTGAGAGCAGCTTCGTTTTGAGATTGCAGAGTAAGCATCTGAACACATATTTTTTCTCTGATGATTCAGTTAAAGTCATAAACTTATCAAGGTAGGGCCATGGCGACTCCACCGACACAGAACTCTCTCCCGCCTCCTCTGTTTTCCTCCTCATTTGCGCACTCGTTCCCATCAGCAGCAGGACAGGTATGTGACGCGACACGGAATCGCGTCTGTTGGCTACACGCGCATGTGCAGGTCTGTGCTCCCGTCTGTTTAAATAAAGCAAAAAAAAAAAAAAAAAAAGCAGCAAAAGCTCCGCTGCGTTTGAGGTTTAGAAATACCTGAGAAAACATAGCTTCTGCGGACGCTACCGCGCTATTTGATCAGTAAAATAGTGTCACTACTTAAAAGCTATTTGATTTCGAAAACAGCGACGTTACGACCACGCTACTTAGAAATGTAGTTGAACTAGTAACGTCGCTACTTGTAACGCCGCTACTGCCCAACACTGGGTAGAGGAGATCCTCCAAGTATTCCTGCCACCGCCCGACCACATCCTCAGTTGAGGTCAGCACTTCCCCACCTCCACTGTAGACAGTGTTGGCGGATCACTGCTTTCCCTTCCTGAGGTGCCGGACGGTTTGCCAGAACTTTCTTGAGGCCGACCGATAGTCCCTCTCCATGGCCTCTCTGAGCTCCTCCCAGGCCCGTGTTTTTGCTTCCGTAACAGCCCATGCTGCCGCACCCTTGGCCTGCCGGTACCTGTCAGCTGCCTCAGGAGACCCACAGGACAAATGAGCCCTGTAAGCCTCCTTCTTCAGCTTGACGGCATCCCTTACTTCCGGTGTCCACCACTGGGTTCGGGGATTGCCGCCACGACAGGCACCCGCAGCCTTATGGCCACAGCTTCGGGCTGCTGCTTTGACCATGGAGGTGGAAAACATGGTCCACTTGGACTCTATGTCCCCAGCCTCCCACGGGATCTGTTTACAGTTCTCCCGCAGGTGGGAGTTGAAGGTGTCTCAGACAGAGGGCTCTGCCAGACGTTCCCAGCAGACCCCCACAATCCGATTGGGCCTGCCGCGTCTGTCCGGCTTCCTCCCCCACAGGCGGATCCAACTCACTACCAAGTGGTGATCAGTTGACAGCTCCACCCCTCTCTTCACCCGAGTGTCCAAAACATGCAGCCGGAGGTCAGATGACATGATTACAAAATCGATCATTGACCTCCGGCCTAGGGTGTCCTGGTGCCAAGTGCACAAATGAACACCCTTACAGTATGTTTGAACATGGTGTTTGTTATTGACAAACTGTGATTAGCACAGAAGTTTAACAACAAAACACCACTTGAGTTCAGATCGGGGAGGCCGTTCCTCCCAATCACACCCGTCCAGGCACTACTGTCATTACCCACGTGGGCGTTAAAGTCCTCCAGTAGAACAATGGAGTCCCCAGGTGGGGTACGATCCTCCAAGAAGGCTGAGTACTCTGCACTGCTGTTTGGCCCATATACCGAAACAACAGTGAGAAACCTGTCCCCAGCCCGAAGGCGCAGGGACGCAACCCTCTCGTTCACTGGGGAAAACTCCAACACGTGACGGCAGGGCTGAGATGCCATTAATAGGCCCACTCCTGCTCGCCGCCTCTCCCCACGGGCAACTCCAGAGTGGAGGAGAGTCCATCCTCTCTCGAGAAGTTGGGATCCAGAGCCCAGGCTGTGGACAGAGGTGAGCCCGACTATTTCTAGTTGGTAACGTTCAGCCTCCCGCACCAATTCGGGCTACTTCCCCCCCAGTGTAGTGACATTCCAAGTTCCGAAAGTCAGCTGATCTGTTTGGGGTTTAGGTCGCTGAGCCCCCACGTTTGACCGCCACCCAAAACACAATGCACCGGCCCCTTACAGCCCCTCCTGCAAGTGGTGGGTCCACGGGATGGCAGGCCCACGTCATCTCTTCAGGCTGTGCCTGGCCGAGACCCGTGGGCAGAGGCTTGGCCACCAGGCGCTCGCTGGGGAGCCCCAACCCCGGGCCTGGCTCCAGGGTGGGGCCCCAGTGACGCCAGTCCGGGCGACGTGATCTCTCTGTTTTTCTTTCTTCATATGGGGTGCAGAGCTGCTCTTAGTCTGACCCGTCACTTTAGATCCTTTTTCCTTGGGAGACCCTACCATGGGCCCCTACAGGGACCCCTGACAACATAGCTCTCAGGATCATTCGGGTACTCAAACTGCTCCACCACGTCAAGGTGGCAGCTCAGGACCATATCACATCCCCTAGTGATGTGGTCCTAATTTCTTTCCTTTTTTCCTGCGAAAACGGAGCGGAAAATGGCGATTTCCTCACAGTATTCAGATTTTTTTGAATTCCTGTTTTCTTGGGTCTCATGGGTTGGAAGCCCAAATTATGTAAAGATGTACTTGAAATTTTTTACATTGTTGGCCCTGAATCGATAATCTATAAAACTTAAACTTATTGAAAGGCGATGTGGACGTAGAATTACTTTTGCACGCCATTCAAATTTTTTGGAAAGGTTCAATATTCTGTTTTATGAAACCTTGAAGTATGCCTTAATGTCAGCTCATATGGATACTGTAATAATCCTTGGATTGAATTGACAAAGCACATAGTACATGCTTCGTCCTTTCCGTTTCACTCTCGCATTAGGACTTAAATGAGAAGAAAGAAAGTGAGGTCCGCACTGTGCACTTTTGCGCTGTGTCCATGTTGCAGAACAGCCACAATGCACCAATCACTGATGTCCAATGGCTGCCACCAACATTTGAGGTATAGTGGAGATAAAGCGTCCAGTTGAACATCAGCTGTACAAACATAATATGATGTTAAACATATTTGTGTCAGCATTTTCCTTACTTCATTAAGAAAATACTATTTCACACAGTTGACCAGTACAGGGCTGAGCCTCAGTGATTTGTTGGTTTAGCAACTCTTTCTGTTCTACTAGGTGACCAGGATGGGTAGACCAGTAGAAACCAAGGATAACCTATGTGTGCAATTCATCAGTTGCTCCCCAGACTGGTAGCATTTACACACAATATGTCAAAATTTTAAACTGTGGCAGCTGCATTAGTTTTATGTTGTTCACCAGCCTTACACCTCACAAATACCACTTACTTATTCCCCAGCTCTATAATGTTCTGGGACATTCGGATTCCAAAAGTGTTGAGCCAGCTAGTGTCAGTCTTGAAACAGAATGAAGAGGACAAGCCCACAAAGAAATCTATCCCAAACCCTTTCAAGCACCTTGATCGGACATGGAAACCACTATTTAAGGTGATGACCGTAGATTGTTTGATTTCTTTTATATGGTTAATGCTCATATGTCTAATTTGGTGCATATATGACCATTTGATAGATCGGAAAATTCCTGACTATAAATAAATCAGTATATGAACAAGAATGTTGAGTGTGACTTGGACAACAATATAGAAAAATGAGCTACATTTGTGCTCTTGCACATGTGTGTGCAAATGTGTCGTGTGAAAATGTGTGCCCTGTCTCTTTTTCTTGTGCTTTTTTCCCATTCATGCCATCAACACTTCATCCCAGGTAGGTGTACTCCAGATGTATATTGTTTTTCTGTAATCAATTAATGTACGTTGTTGTTGTTGTACAACAATATTCATATTACTATCAAACAGGTATATATTTCTTGGGCTGGATTTATGTTGACTTTAAAGGGAAAATTGGACAGCAAACATCAGATCACAAATGGAATGAAATGTGTCACGAATCCTCTCTCTAACTCTAACCCTAACCTCTGGGTCAACTGTGTAATAGTAATTATGAGGCAATAGATATAATAATAAATACTGCATTCTTTTTCTTTGTCACATGTCAGGTTTCTCTACCCAAAATTGCCACCAGTGGGGAGTATGGCTCTTTGAAATTTAACCTGGAACCTTACATGTGGGATGTTCATTCAGCTCATAATACAAGTGAGCATTGTCGTCCATGAGATCTTTTTGATTTATCTGGTTCTAATGCAACCCCCAACTATTCCATGCAAGTTTATGAAACATTGGCTTTCATTTGTAGGCAACATACTGTACGGTGCATAATCAACTGCCCAGCTGTGCCTGGGAGTGATTAAGTATATGATTAATCTAGTAACCTCCACCGAAGAACATAAGATACTTTTCTCAATATGAAGAGTTTTGAGATAGGTGACGCAGTAAACAAACTTAACAAACAAAAGTTTGTTCACAAAAGTTTGTTCATAGGATGACCAAGATTGCTGGACATACATGGACAACTTGGGCCTCAAACTGTAGGTTAGTTAGTTAGTTAGTTAGTTAGTTAGTTAGTTAGTTAGTTAGTTAGTTAGTGTACTTTGCAAGAGAAAGTGAGCCAAAACAGTGTCTGCATGAGTCAAAAAAGTACTGTGTTTTCAAGATAAAAACAGGACTTAAAAGTAAACATCATTACTGCGGAACTGTTGCCAGCATCTCTAAAACACACACCAACCCCATAGCCACCAATACTTGCACTACCAGTACCACTGATAGTACTGCAAGAAATACTGATAGTACTACAAGCACCTATACTTCAAATGCCTATAGTACCACCGGTAACAATACTGTACATGTACTACTGGTAGTAGGCCTACTACAACCATCTGTGCAAATACTACACCTTGTACTACAGCTATTACTAGGACTTGCAATACTGCAAGCACTACCAATTCAGGCACTGCAAGCAGTCCTACAGTACTGGCAGGAGTACCACATCTAACAAAAGTACTACAAGTATCAGAGGGTTAAATCCTTGAATTATTGCAACCAGTGCAAGAGGCAGTGTTTGTTTATGTGTTCTTGTATTTGGATTGTTATTATAGTTTTTTTATTGTTATTAATATCATATTATGATCACATTCTTTATTTTCTTATTTTAAACCATTGTAGATTTAAGGTCAGAGGTCATCCCAGACTACAGCCAGCTCAGAGTGCCCTCAGCCAAAACAATGAAGTCTTTGGAAGATGTTGATACAAGGTTGTATATTGGAACAGAGGTACATTACCGTGTCTTACTTTGTCTTTTGTAGGTCACAGTGTTGGAGAGGAAAATTATTTGTACATGACTTATTTTAAAACAATTGAGCGCACCTCAACTCTAGCGCTCAAACTTAATTTAAAATTACAATAATTCTTGAGGATTGACTGACCACCTCCCTCGATTGCGGCCCCAGAATCAGCATTGCATATTTTAATTACCCACAGGATGGAGAGATTGTTTGCGCAGACTGGAAGTTACAGGCGGATGACTCAGGGAGAGTATACAGTGAGTTGTTCTGAAGACCTGTCAAGGTTATTAGCTGAAAAGACACCTGAACAGCATTTTTGCTTTGCTGTACTGCAATTCATGTGAGCCTCGCTTATGCCAGTTTAGAAAGACAGTGAATGCAATTCTAATGTAGTTGTTTGTTATTGAACCAGAAAAAAAGGTGAATACTAGGGATGTCCGATATTGGCTTTTTTGCCGATATCCGATATGCTGATATTGTCCAACTCTCAATTTACCGATACCGATATCAGCCGATACCGATATGTGCGCCGGTAAACGCATCAGGAGCGCATAGGCACTATTTCATTGTAACGCAAGCATTATTTTATCTTTATCGGTTTTTATTTTATCGGTTTTAAAGCCAAAAAATCCAATATCGATATTACATTCTTATGCCAATATCGGGCCGATAATATCGGTGGGCCGATATTATCGGACATCTCTGGTGAATACTATTTCAACAAGTTCAAAATGTATCACATGTTTTAATGGCTTATGTGGTGTGATGGCAAAGTCAAAGACATAGGATCCTCTTTGGGATAAGTGGTGGTATTTGTGTGTGGTATATGTTGTTTTCTACAGCGATAAAGGTTTTTTGACCATATCCATGACCGTATCTATCCATTGTCAACTAGATGTCAAATACTCCACCTACACTTTTTTGCACAATGCTTCTCTCTCCCAGGTGCAAAGCCTTTGCATCATTTTAGTGTCCATCACAGACTGGTTAACACAATACAGAGGTCTCCCTTCTTCAAAGACATTTTGTTGACAGTTGGGGGTTGGAACTTTGCCATTTGGAGAGAAGGTGTCATGGTAATAACAACTCCTGATTCAACCACATTACCTTTCAGCAAGTATCATAAATTATCATGAAACTGTCTGAATATAATTTGCATATTAGTTTTTTTTCCCTTTGATTATTGGTCCATCCAGGATGGACCAATAATACAGCCACCTGGCTCAGAGCAGCAGTGCACTACAGGATGCTGGTCTTTGTCCCGTCCTGCTGTCTTTTTCATCGGTAAAGAAAATGGCAAGATTGAGGTGTGGAACCTTCTGGAAAAGACAAATGGACCTTCACAGGTTCTCACACATGCTACAAGCGCCAAAATTACGTGTCTCAAACCCTGGATTTTATCTCGTAAGTATAACCAGAATGAAGATAGCTTGTGAGGTAATGGTCATTATCATACCTGTGTTTTTATTGTGTTACCATGGTGGTCAAGTGCAAAGTCATGTGTATCTGTTACCTGTGATATCAGCATTAACTATGTCAAACCTCGCAATACATTTGATTCCAAGATAATCGACTCTTGCTTGAACATTGTTGCAGCCAATCAAACATCGTTAAGATCATTTCTGTCATTTTTTTCCCCACACAGCAAAGGCACACTTCCTGGCAGTGTCAGACAACCTTGGGATTGTCCGCATCTTTGAAATCCCCAATAAACTGCAAAGTCCCTCCAAAAAAGAGGTCAGACAATCCAAGTGGACACCACAAAAAGCATCGAGCAAGATATTTTACTTTTGATGTTCTTCAGAAAGATGGGCGTTAACAAGCCTTTTGTCAAGTCAGGATATTAGGGGTGATACACATAGGTCCCGACTTACTTCAGTTGCTACAGTGCGACATAAATCAAATTTCGACGGAAGTCGGCACTGACTGGTTTAAGTTGTTAGTCAAAACTAACAACTTAAACCAAGCGCACAGCCAACGCTAGTTGCACTTTCACCTCTTTCTGAGCGCTTTCTGATGTCCACTATAGTTATGTAAACGATGACTGGATGACTCGTGTGGGTAGTTACAGTCATTTTGACATTTGTCACTGACATTTAGAGGTCTTATTTTTATGTATGTTAGTTACTTCATATTAATTTGCAGCTAACCTATCTTTTTTATGCATTATTCACTTCTCTCTTATAATTTTTCCAATTTAATCTTGTAATGTGTTTTTAACACTGACGCCAGCGATGTAGCCACTAAAGCGACGATGTAACTCGGGGACTCTTTCAGGGGGATTGGTTCAATCAAGCGGGGATGGTCAACTATCCTATTTTCATTTGTGTGGTTTACTCACTCTGCGCTTCCCGAGAGTGTTCCAAACTGGCGTGAGAATGTCATGTAGTTACAACAGTTGCGGGTGCAACTCTGAGGAAATGTCACTTGCACGCCACAGAGTGAATGAGCGTTCATACATGCCAAAACAGATGTAAACTCTGGTCTGATTAAAGAGAACCAAATGCTGGTGCGCCCAAGGAAACAATTATAGAATCACTAAACTGAAAAATTCTAATCCAGCATACATTCGCAGAATTTACTAATCACGTGTATGTTGCTTGCAGCAAGAAAACCTGAGGAAATATTTGGGGGGAGAGGTGGACAGGTTGAGGGATTTTGTGAAGATGGAGGAAATGTGGTTGAAACGGGAAGAGGAGGATCTCAGGAAGCAACTGGTGAGATACACATTGTTATCGTAACCCATAACTGTGTTTCAAAAGATTATTTTGTTTGTCTCTAGCGGTGTTGCCCCTCCCTAAAGACAATCAATAGGAATTTATGTATGTCTATCTCTCTATATATACAGTATATCGCTCTATATATACTTTTATATATTATATATATACTCTTTCAACCCTTGGTATTTCTCAACCTTTTCAAGCTCCTTCTTTCTGATGTTGGCATCTGCTGGTATTGCCACATCTGTCACCACCGCCCTCTTGTGCTCTTTGTCCACCACCACTATGTCAGCTTGGTTAGCCAGGACGTTTTTTTCAGTCTGGATGCTGAAGTCGCACAGTACCTTGGCCCTGTTGTTCTCTACCACCTTCTGTGGTACAGCCCATCCGGACTTGGGTACTTCCAGTCCTGTACTGGGTACAGATGTTTCTGAACACTTTCCCAGCCACTTGGTTGTGCCTCTCCACGTACGCTGTACCAGCTAGTATCTTACACCCTGCCTCTATGTGCTGGACTGTCTCAGGGGCATCTTTGCACAGCCTGCACCTTGGGTCTCATCTACTTTGGTAGATCCTGGCCTCCATGGCTCTGGTGCTCAGGGCCTGTTCTTGTGCTGCCATGATCAGTGCCTCTGTGCTGTCTGCCAGTCCAGCCTTTTCCAGCCATTTGTAGGTCTTATTGATGTCAGCCACTTCCTCGATTTGGCAATGGTACATGCCATGTAGGGGTTTTTCCCTCCAGGTCGCCTGCTCCTCATCTTCTGCACACTCATCAGGCCTCTGCTGTCTGAGACATTCGCTTAGCAGCTCATCTTTTGGGCCTATCTTCTTGATGTATTCTTGGATTTTGGATGTTTCATCTTGGACTGTGGCTTTGACACTCACTAGTCCTCGGCCTCCCTCTTTCCACTTAGTGTACACTCTCAGGGTGGTGGACTTGGGATGAAACCCTATGTGCATCGTGGGGAGCTTTCTTGTCTTTATGTCTGTGGCTTCTATCTCCTCCTTTGGCCAGTTTATGATCCCCGCTGGGTATCTGATGACTGGCATTGCGTGTGAAAACATAAAAACATAAAATATATCTCATTGAGAAGGCTTGGCTTGTGCAGAAGAGAAATAGTGGATATATTGGTCCATAAATATTGGCCACGTAGGAGCTAGGGAGAGGGAAAACAGGTAGCAGGAAAACATGCCAGGTAGAGGGAAAACATTAAGACCACAGAGAGGGTTCATAGATGTGGTGCAGGATGACCGGGGAGTGATTGATGCTTAAGTTAATGATTTCATTTCCTTCCATTGAATTCAATTTTATTTGTATAGCACACGATAGTAACAAAAGTTATTTCGAGCTGCTTTTCAAGATGGAGAGGATAGGAAAAACTCCCCTTTTGTGGAAAGAAACTTCAGGTAGACCCAGACTGCAGATGGATGGCAATCTGTCTTGACTGGTTGGGTTGAAAGGATGCTCTTGCTCCCCCACAGCCATGTTTCATGCTACGATCACACTGTGGTGAGGGTGCTTTTTCACTGTGCCCTGACCAGGAGTGTCTCCACATGCAAACTGGGACCCCTTTCCTCTGGCAGTGGAGCGATTGCATTTTCCCTCCTATCCAGTGTTTGAGAAGCTTTCAAGCCAGCCAAACCATGGACCAGATGAAGTGTGAAAAGTGGGTAACCAAGTTTGCTTGGTCATTTGTGTGGTTTACATTCACACTGCACCTCACAGTTTAGTGTTATACTCTTTTCAGAATACTCATTTGAGAAAATATCTTTTTGTTAAACTTCCTTGATGGTTAGTGCTATTTTTAGAGCAGGACCTGCAGTGACTCAGGAGCTCCCAACGGACAAACTCTGCAGTATCAAACTTCATTTTTCAACTTTTTGTTTTTGTTTGTTGGAATGCTGCGACTCTGAACTTTTGAGTCACTATGCCCTGTGTGAGTTTGTATTGTTTATAATACTGGTCTTATCTCCAACAGGCCGGTCAGGCCTTACCCTGGGGCTACGACCGGCCTCTCTGGGTCGCTGCGTCCTGTGTGTTTGTCTAGTCTTCCCTATTCTGGTGTTGTTGCTGCTGAGCCCATCTGACAATGTTTGCAAGAGCTTCAATCATTGGGTCACCACACCCGTCTGTGTCCTGATTCTGGCCTACGTCAGCAACATGAGAGACCTAAATGTAGATGTAGATTTTCCACGACGTGATTTCATAGACATAGTCCAGGTTAATTTGTAACCCTAACCAGACGCCATCCACAAATGCTGGCAATTGATCTTACTTGCATATTACTAAAATGTAGCATGAACTGACCCTCAGAAAGTATTATTCTCATTTATTTCTTCTTTGCATTTTTACTGATAATAGCCAGAAATAAAAAAATTCAGGTCTATGAAAAAAGTTTTTCCAGCTTCTGAGAAAATATACAATCCTCGTCAGAGCTTTTGTCTCACAGAGAACTGCAATTGGATAGCAAACAGGTCAGGTAATGGTACTGGGACTGGCTTAACATGTGTACTTTTTCCTCAGTTCCCTCTATTCAAACCTGTCTACTTAGCCTGCGTCTCAGGAGATTTTTCTACTTGCCCGCACTTGCTCCATGGTTGTTCTTTCAGTTGTCATTGCTGCAGAACTTGTTGTGCCGCTCTATGTCACAGCTTTTGGGTTTTGACATACACTTTGAAGAATTGTTTGTGCTCAGAGGGTAAGCAGAGTGAGGGCTGAGAGGGGATGAGAAAAGACACTTTGGGGTACCCGGAAAATTCTTCTCAAATGCAACTTGCCACTCAAAAACACACAACACAACAGGTAAAAAGTTTTAGAACACCCCAACATTTACAGAATTTACTGAAAATGATGTGTTTTAACCTCTCGGTGTATACTGAAATAAGCAAACAAATAAGCTATTGAAGTTAAACAGGAAATCACGGAATCAATTTAGAAACCAAAATGTATTCTACACTTTTGAGTCATCAAAGCAGTCATCTTTGGTAGATTTTTGGTAAACTTTTGGTAAATGTACCTTTTATTTTTGTTTTCTTTACATGTGGCAGTTCGCCAGCTTTGTATAATCTCGATGTACTTGAACTGCGTGAATTTCAATAATAAACTGGAAGGATTTGGGTGTTCTAACACTTTTGACTAGTGATATATGTCGACATTAGGCAACTAGTAATGGTATTTTTCATAGTTATGTTGTTCATTTGTTTTGCCATTGGCAGCATTCAACCATATTGCAGCCATTGGCAGCATTCAACCATATTACAAACTCTAATACCAGTCAAGTCAAGTTGACATTATGTAAAGCGTGAATTAAAAAAAGAAGTATATGATTTCTTAATTTTCACGTACAGTGTGCTTAATCAAATAAACTACAAAGACATTTAATTTCCAAAACTGAGAGCACTGTTTCTTTGCAGATATTCACCTCATGTTCAACCCCTGACCTAAAGGCACAGCTACAAGATGAATGCTGAGAAGGCCTAAATTGTCTAATTCAGTGGTTCTTAACTTTGTTGGAGGTATTGAACCCCACCAGTTTCACAGAGCCCTCAATACGATGGCCAAGCGGGGCGTGTCATCACTAATCTTATGAGTTGGGTGTGTGTCTTCACCTCCACCGAACCCCTAAGACTGACTCACTGAACCCCAGGGGTTTGATTGAATCAAGGTTACAAACCAGTGGTCTAATACAATAGGTCTTTGCTCCCGAAACTCCCCCAGTTCCAAGACCAGATCACATGACAACTTCTGCAGCTGTCTGACACCTCAAGGAGGGCACCTCTGCCCTGGAATTTCCCTTAGAGCCAGTCAAGGAGGTGGGTGACAGGTGGATCTAAGCTAAGCAGAGATCCATCATGGATAACCCAGCCAACCTCAACTACACAGTGCTCATGCCAGCCTCTTAAGTGGCAGACTGCTGAACCCTCAGGCAAAAGGGAATACTCCCTCAGGTGTTTTATTCCTGCTGCAGTGAAGCTGTTTAAAACGAAAACAAGGGCAGTCTGATGTCACTCGGTAGTAGGGTAGACTTAGACTTCGGCATTGTTTGTCATTGTTACAGAGAACACGTTCGACGGACAGAGAAGTTGTGTATAGCCATACCAAAAGAGAAAATCCAACAATAAAGAACAAAAACAAGAGGTATAAAAAAAGCAAAGGCACATCAGGTAGTATATACCTGGTATAGATTGGAGGCGCATAAAATACCATGTTGTACAGGGTGTATGAACAAGAATAATAGCACTGGGTTACAACAAAACAAAATTGATAGTTGTCTATGTTTTTTCAACTGAATTAGGACCATTTTGCACTGCTGGACCCAAACATGACATCCATTTTTCTCCATCAGGTCAGGTTTTTGTGCAAACTTGATTTAGAAAAATCAAATCCTCTGATGAAATTGATTACTTTTGACAATATATGTTGATTTTTGTTAACATCATCCAAAAAAGGTTTCAGGAGAAAAAAAATACAACAGAATGTCTAAATCAAATGCAGGAATCTTCATCACAGATGTCAGGAAGTTCTCTGGAGACAGGTACTGGAATTTCATCATAGTAAGCAACAAATGACGTGCTATTTCAAGATCAGGATAATTGAGGCTGCTTTGGTTCTTTCTGTTCATCCCAGTCACATCAATAGTGCAGATGTAGAAGTCAGTGACATGGTTTGTTGTCCAAACCATGGCAATTCCAAACTTAAGACATCAATCTCCTCTATAGGAAAAGGTCTGAAGAAGCAATCTGCGGTAGAAGTGTGCACTCAGGATCGCTCTGACAGCTGTGCTCAGAGCCATGTTCTGTGCCGTTTTGACTGTCATCCTCCGCTGACACTGGTCTTTCCAGAGTCCAGATTTGTCAACGGGGGAGGCGGGGATTTGTTCTCAAACAAATGTTTGGGCCTGACAACAGGGTTTAGTCTTTGGTTTCATTCTATAATAAATCTTGTTTTCCTTCGAAGGTTTGAACTTTGAGATTGTCTCAACAAGAGAGAAATGTGTGAAAATGTGAATGCCTGTCTGAGAAAAGTGTGGAAATTGTGTGGTGGGGGTTTTGCAACCTTACAACATTTATAATAATTGCCAAACATAGAGGAGATTACTTTCGGCTATTTCGGGTCATTTTTAGGACATAACTCCTACGATAAACGAGGGACCAGTGCTCTATATACAGATATCGTTTGGTGGTGACTGCATCATTGTGGAATTGCATCTCTAATGGATTGTACCTGGTATCCAGTACTATTTCATTACTGTTAAGCTGAAGTATTTCTAAAATCGACAATGTTCTGTATCTCGTTTAGTTCCCTCCTTCCTTTGATTGTGTTCTGTTCCTAAAGCTGCTCAGGCTTTATTGATCTATTGATTTGCTGGAGCAAAAGATCAATAAAGTACCTAGTTATCAACCTAATCACTGAACATTTGTTTCCATATGATGCATCAAAAACAAATGCTCTCATTTTCCTCTAGGAATACTTAAAGAGCCCCAAAACAAAGCACTGCTGCTGCTTCCCTGCCAAGCATATGGCAAAGCAGCATAAAATGAAACAATTCAGTGGAGGAGGGAGCCCACCTGCAATGTTTCAAAAGATTGAGACTAATAGCGGAGGAAAGCATGCAGTTTGGAGAGTGATATCCATGGCAAAGAAAACTCATGTGGTCAAGGCGAGGGTGAGCCAATCACCTAAATTGAGCTCGTAACCACAAGGTGAGAAAGTAGTTGGATTTACGGGTCAATATCCATGACTGCGCGTGCTAGAGAGGAAATACCAATGCATTCCTGCCACAAAGTCATCTCCTGAACAACTCCTTGGTATAGGAGGAACATTGTCACCGTTTGTCACTGAGGCCTCAATATGTTAATTTGTTTTTCAGGGGCTCCAAAGCAATTGTACAACCGATGCAACAGCTACGTCCCCTCTACACATGTGTTCCCCCTAATTTAATCATCTCAAATTCATCTGGTAAAAGGAGTTGTTTGCAGGTGTGGTATTTGTGGCGCAAGCCACCTTTGATTACAGCACTTTGAATTGCACTGTTGCAGCAAACATACCAGAGGGCACTGCATACAGGGATCACCTTGTCTTTTACCTGTAATAACTAAGATGGCGACTGCACTGGAGACACGCACGTCTGTCCTTTCTCTCGTGAATAAGATTTAGTTTAACCACTTCACAGTATTTGCATTTGTTTCTCGTAACTATGTCATCAGAGGAGCCCATCATGGAGAAGCACATCTCTCCCAGGGTTATCTCTCTGCTTGGCCACCTGATAAAAACCCTTCTCTCCTCTCCTCTCTCCGGAAAGGCAGGGTTACTGGTGATTCCTAAAATCAGTGAGAGTAGAATGGGGGGCAGGGCCTGCAACTATTAGGCCCCTCTCCTGTAGAACTATCTTCCAGCTTCAGAGGGTGGACACCCTCACTACTTTTAAGAGTGGACTAAAAACTTTTTTTTTTCGTTAAATCTTATAGTCTTATCTTATAGACAAAATTATGCGGCCAGCATTGGACAATATACTGAGCTTTTCTCTCTTCCTCCTCTATCTCTCTCTCCTCTCTGCCTCACTTTGCATCCATCCCTCATCTGCATCCTGTCTCGTAAATCCATGTTACTAATTGGGCTTCTGTCCCAGAGTCTTTGTCTTGTGCTTTATGAAACCACAGCCTGCAGCTTGGACACAACCAATGATGACAGACTTCCATACATCAGGGTCCTGCTCCTACTCCTGCTCGGCATGCTCTGCATCTATTGCTGTACATCCCTATACCTGTCTCTCTCTGTCTCTCCCTCTCTCTCTTTCCCTAACCAGTCAACGCAGTTACCTGTCCACCTGAAGCCTGGCCTGCCTGACATTTCTTCTTACCACTGTTGCTAATGGGGGATAAGTTGGGTCTCCGTGTGTTCATCTTATAAAACTTGAGTGTTTACATGTGTGTTGCTATGATTAGGCGCTGTATAAATTATATAAATTAACACCCACTACATGCCTCTTCCTTTGCCTTTGACCTAGCTCTTTTTGCCATTTGTCGAGCTTCAAAGTACTCCTGTCTACTGTTTATATCTCCTTTTTCAACCCTCGTCTTCAGTGCCAAGTTCTTCTTTTGAATGCTGTACATCCTCATCCCGTCACAAAGTCTCCTTGCCCTCTTTCCTCTGTCCAGAAGACACATCACACCCGTCCCTTACCAGTTTCCCTCACCAGCTGTATTTTCCCAGTCTTCTGGAACATCACGATTACCCAGAGCTTGTACTTTCCTCCTTCCTCAGTTTACAAAATTTCATCCTTACTTCTGCCTTCACCTGCTTCCTCTTTGTAGACATAAAGGTCATCCTTCACACCGCCGATTGACCCAGTCGAAAATGCCTAGTTACACTCTCTCCTGGTAACGCAATACAATCTCTTACCTCTTTTAGGTTGCATGTAAACACATTGTGATCTATACCTTTCTGCGCTTCTTCCACTTTTTCAAGTTACAGTACACTCTTCCCTCCTCTGAAAGTGCGTGTTGACTGCTGCCATTTCCATCCATTTTGCCAAATCCATTGTCAGCTGTCGCTCTGAGTTCCTCTATCCATCACCATATCCACTCAGCACCTCTGTTCCCCTCTCCAACATGCCCAATGAAGCCTACCCTAAAGATCAATCTCTGAGCTAACTCTCTCCTTCTAGCAGTCATTGCTCCTACATGAAGTGTCTCTGCTCTCACAACCCAGTCTTTCCCAACCACTGTGCCGCGGCACGCAAGTATGCCATGAGAAATCATCAGGGGTGACTCAATCCAAGTTCATATGGTGTGTAGTATGATGGATAATGCATCCTCTGTTGATCTGTTTGCTCTGTGGGCAAACTGGTGGTGATTGAGGGATTGGGGGAGGTGGTCTTTGAAGTGTTGGAGGACCAGTCTTTCCGGGCACTTGGTGATGATGGTGGTCAGTGCGACTGGTCGATAGTCTGAGAGACTGGCAGTGTTTGTTCTCTTGGGTACAGGGATGATAGTGGCTGACTTCATGCATGCTGGGATGGCGGCCTGTGTCAGCGACCGGTTGAAAATGGTGGTGAAGACCTGCGCAAGATGGTCCGCACAGGTTTTGAGCACCTTCCCAGGAATCCCATAAAGCCTGGATGCTTTCCTGGGGTTGACCTCACTGAGTGTCCGCTTCACTTGCTGCACTAGCAATGTCATAGGTTGGTGGCTGGGATCTGGTTGGGAGAGGGGTAGAATGGCTGCAGACTATTGGGGTGGGACTTTGACGCATGCAAAGAATTCCTTGAGATCCTCTGCTAGTGTGACGCTTGGGCTCCCAAATGTGTTTGTCTGAACCCTGAAGTTGGTGATCTGCTGGATGCCCTGCAAGACCCTTCTGGGATTGTTGTTGGAGAGGTGATTCTCAATCTGCATCTGGTGGTTGTATTTGGCCTTCCTGATTCCTCTTTTCAGGTCGTCTTAGGCAGTGCGGCACAGATCTTTGTCACCACACTTGAAGGCAGCGTTCCGGGCCCTCAGGAGTGCCACGACTTGGCTGTTCATCCAGGGCTTCTGGTTCCCCCACATCCAGATGTGTTTATCCACAGTTACAGGCCCCATGCAGAACTGTAAGTAATCTAGGACTGCCACGGAGTGAACACCCAGGTCCTGATCTTAAAAGACACTCCACTCAGTCTGAGAAAACAATTCTGTTGTTTGCGGAGAGCATTCTCTGGCCATGTGGTGATTATGGGTGTATTCTTTTTGAGAGGGGTGTAAGCAGGGGTAAGGAGCAGGGAGAGGTGGTCAGACTGGCCCAAGTGTGGTAGCTGTATGGCTCTGTAAGCGTGTTTGATGTTTGTGTAGATGTGATCTATATTATAGTATTTGCCCCTCTGGTTGGACACTTAACTTGCTGATAAAATCTAGGCAGCACAGTTTTCAATCACCAGCAATTATGTGGACGCTGCGGGGTGAAAATGTTGAATCCTGTTAATGGTGTCGGACAATAGGGCGAGAGCTATGTTAACGTTAGGGTCTGGTGTGAACAGCCGCAATTAGCACTGCTGTTAGCTCTCTGGGCCGATAGAAAGGCTGTGATTTAACACACATGTACTCTTATGTCTGGTGAAATATATGTGTGTGTAATTACATTACATTCGCAGTCTCCGTCACCTTCTGCCTCCGTCAACAATGCATGAAGGGCCCAGTGATCTGGCTATCTCCTCAGGGATGTTGTGTGTACAACAGCTGATGACCACTGTCACTGTCATGTAGACTGGGGAACCCCTACTGGCCCCCGCCGACAACTCACAGGCCGACCATGGAAAGACAGGCGCACACCTACACCCCCACGCAATCCAATCCAATCCAATCCACTTTATTTATACAGCACATTTTATAAACAGAAAAGTTTCCAACCTGACAAGTCTCAGATGTTCACGTAAACACCGAAAACTACGCAGCCATTACAGCACAAGAAATCACCAAAGTTTCATAGTTTGTGTAAAAAACTATCTCCAGCAAGAGGGTGTCTCAATTTTAAGTCCATCATAAAGACTACACATCATGAGCGCAAGTGAACAGGGTTCATGAGAGGGTGCAAACAATTGATCAGCCTTACAAATAGAAGGCTAGCTTACACTTGCCAAAGAAAAAAGACCAACGAAAAAGACAGCCCAGTGCTGGGACAGTATTATCTGGACAGATGAAACAAAGATAGCATATACACTACTCACCAGTGTTTATTGATGATGTGGATGAACAGAGAAGCAGGCAGGTGAATTATGATGTGAACAAGGCTATACTTTCTGTTCATGCTCAGCTGAGTGCGACAACTTCAGTCAAAATTAGAAATTACCCAAAACATATTGCAAAAGTAACCCAAGACTTTGTTAAGACAAAGAGGCTATCTTTCAACTGTCAACTCTCAGTCTGCTAGAGCTGCGTTTAAGTTGCTTCAGACCAAACCTGAAGAAAAAAACTGAAGACAGTGTTACAATGTTCTTCTACCATCAAAGAGGGACTTACGAAAAAAAACTTTGGGGACCACTGGTTTAAACAGAGTTTCCCGAAAACGCCTTAAGAGGTGTGCAAGGGCTTAATCCACTGATTTACTCACTTATAATATCCAGCTGCCACTTCATAGTTGCTCAGGAAGATGTGTGCATTACCAAGGTTACAGTGAGCTCTCCTCTCAGCAGATATATCCCCAAATTCTTTGGCGATAAGAAGCCGCTGTAAAATAGGACAAATAGGGGCTTCAAAATGATTGAATGTCACAGGTGTCACACTCAAGGCCCGGGGGCCAAATGCGGCCCGCGGCATCATTTCATGTGGCCCGTGAGCGCTTTGGCGACTGTTTCAATGAACCACCGGTGTCAAATTAAAGGCCCACAGGCCAATGGAGCCTGATGTGTTTCAACAAAGTCTCTCTCATTTATGCATTGACTCAATCACTACATCTCCCAAAATGCATGTGGGTCATCTTACTAGTGAAGTGAAGCTGTAAAGCAGCTATGCCCTGACCGGATACACACTTAATAAAGTGTCAGTTTATCAAGAAAGCAACCAGGTTGCAGACTGGTTGATTGATTGTTTACTGATTGATTGGATTTCTTTTCCAGATAAAATACAAGGATCTGTGATAGAATAATAGCGAAGCCCTGACATATTTTTTACATCTATCCAAATGGGATATTTGCACGTTTAATAAGTAAGAAAATATTAATATTAGAGATTTCTAAATGTGTTCTAAATCTGAACATCTAAAACTCCTAATAATTGCCATTGACACCTGGCCCCTTGGGGGCCATGGCCACGCTAATGTGGCCCTTGGTGAAAATGAGTTTGACAACCTTGCTCTAAGTTATCAAAATGATCGAAGAATGAATGTCATAAAGACTGACCCACTGAGTATAACAAACTGTAAGAAACAGTACAAATACTAAAACCATTAACAGAAGATTGCCACCTACCTTGTCATGTGCAGCTATTGCGCTTTCAAAGTCACCCAGCAGATAGTAGGTGTTGCCAAGGTTACCATAGGTTCTTCCCTGTGCTGATGAATCGCCTAAGTCCCTCAGGAGGCGCAGGTTGGCTCTTCATATTGCAGAAATGTGATAAAATAGCTACTAAAATGTAACATTCTTTTCAAGTTTCCAAAGGCATGAGGAAGTGATGTTGAAACTACAATCACATTCAAAATGGGGGAAAAAAAGAGTTGTTTCCGATGTTTCCCATGTTTTAGGCCAGGGTTTTCCAAATGTCTGCAATGTCATCTGGCATGCAGCCCCAACACCGAGTCCGATTAAGATAGCTTGAAGACTGGTGTTAATTCCCTGCCCCTTGACTCACGGAGGACAGCACATAGAGTGGTGACCACCCTCTGAACCCCGCTGACAACTCATGGATGATAATGTAAAGACCACCCCAAAGCTGACAACTCATGGATGACAGCGTAAGCACACCTTGCGAATGACAGCATAAGACAGTGATCATCAACTGGCGGCTGGCGGGCCGAATCTGGCCCGCTACACCACTCAATCCGGCCCGCAACTAGATTCCAAAATTGTGGGGATTGAATAGAAAATATTACGTGGTCAACACTATTAAGGCAACTAGGCTAAAACATGCCTTCAGTTTTATAATGAAATGGGAAATCTTACTTATTCAAATCTGTACAATATACATCAAATAATAATATTATGCCAAAATTTGATTTGTATTTAATTTTCATTTTATGGTCCGGCCCCCAAGATGACTGTCCGTTAAAATTCTGGCCCTCTGACAAATATAGTTGGTGACCCCTGGCGTAAGGACTGCTGATGACTGGCCCTCGCCTCGGGGATCTTCACCTCATCAAATCTGGCCAGTGTTGAAAAAAAGCTTTGGACACCCCTGTTTTGAGCAGTCAATTCTGAACTTCACTTGAACTGTTTCTCCCCAACAAGCAGAGCAGTTGCACGTGAAGAGTTGAAGTAGATTACCAAAATGTCCACATCAGTCCAAACCTGTGTCTCAAAAAATGCAAGGATGGTTAGTCTACAAACTTATACTAATGCTAATTTGAACCAGGTAAAGGAACAATTCCGATAAAACAGGTCATACACACAATCTTATGCGAGCAATATGATAAAACAAATCAAAGTTAGAACACTATACTAATGCACAGGCATTGTTACATCAAAGACCTGTTTGAGATGCAGCTGTGACGTTTTCTGTACTATCTGTAATCTACTTTCTTCTGAAGTTTTTTGGGAATTCAGGAAAGGAAAAGCGTCAGCTGGTTCAGGATGAGATAAGGGCGGAGGAGGAGGAAGACTGATGCAGCAAGATGATGGTTGGCATGGTTGATGGTTGGCATGTCCATGCAGGGAGCATGGACTCATTGGGAGCATGCAGAATCTAGTAAGATCACCTGGGCAGAGATGTGGAGAGTGGATCCACTGCGCATCAAGTTTCTCATCCAATCAGTTTATGACGTTCTTCCGAGCCTAGCCAACCTTCACACCTGGAGCCTGGCCGATACTCCTGAATGCAAGCTGTGCCATGGAAGGGGCATCCTGGAGCATGTCCTGAGCTGCTGTCCGAGGCACTAGGAGAGGGCGATACCGCTGGCGCCATGACCAAGTTTTAAGATCCTTGGCGGACGCCATCTGCACGGCGATCTGGCACAGCAAGACTCAGGCTGCCCCCAAACATTCAATCTCTTTCATAAGACCGGGACAGAAGGCACATCAACACTAGCCCAGCTCTTCAGGGGGCTCCTCACTTCCCCTTGTGACTGGAAACTCCAAGGTCCTCGGCAGACATCTCAAGTTCCCAGACAACATCACAACCACTCTTCTCCGCCCAGACATGGTGTTAACATCGGAGTCGACCAATGAAGTGGTTCTGATAGAACTGACTGTCCTTTGGGAGGACTGCATTGACGAGACTAACGAGCAGAAGAGAGCCAAATATGGGTCTATGAAGATTAAAGATCTGAAACACCCTATGACCATGGGCTCTTCATTGATGAACTACTATATACTGTAGCTTGTACTTGAGTGATTAAAATGTACCATATTTTTCCCACTACCAGGCGCCCTTAAAATCCTTAAAATGTTCTCAAAAATCAGCAGTGCGCTTCGTAATCCAGTGAACCTTCTGTACAAAATCACGTGTTTAGATGCATCTTGACTTTGAACAAATTCTATGTGGTGCATTTCTCTAAAAAAACTGTCAAAATGTTTAGTGCCACTTTGGTAAGCGACAAAGCCGCTTGACGCATTGTGGGACCATTTCCAGCTGACGCAGGGACAGTGTATTTAAGTCAGTCCCTGGCTGAATATGAGTTGCAACATCAGACAACGTTAGATAACTTTGAAAATTTGATTAGTTAGACAACTAAGGACATTGCTGCTAGGGACTTTAACCATGTGGATTTAAAACCAGCGCTTCCAAAGTTTAACCAGCATGCTAAGTCTGCTACCAGGGGAGCGAACACATTGAACAAAGTCCTCACCAACATTAGGCAGGGCTAGAGGGCAAAACCTCTTACACACCTGGGCCAGTCCGTCCACATATCATCATTTCTCATTTCGGCCTACACTGCACTTAGGGAAACTGCACCCATCATCACAAGGACGGTCATCAATTAGCTGGAAGGAGCCTTTCAGGCAGCTTGAGGACTGCTTCAGGAGGACTGACTGGGAAATTTTGAACACCCAGACCTGGAGGTTTTAGCTGACAATGTTCTGTGCTACAATAAGGGAACAAATCCGGGTCAACCCCAATCAGAAGCCCAGATGACCAGCAAGGTCCGGAGGATGCTGAAAGAGAGGAGCACCGCTTTTGGATCAGGCGACGCGGCTCTCTATAGCACTACCTGTGCCGACCTGAAGGGGGGTATCCGAGAGGCCAAGTTCGAGTGCAAGAAGTAGATTGAGGACGACCTATGATAACAATAACAACAGGCAGGGGCAGGTGTGGTTCGGTGTCCAGCAAATCGCCAGCTACAGGACCATCCGTGGTGCTGTAGGTGGTGATGCAGAGGATCTCACCCACCGCTTTGCTAGGTTCGTCATGGAATCTTCAGAGACCCACAGAGCCCATCAAATGACCGACAGCCACACTTTCAGGGTAGAAGAGCAAGACGTGAGATGCATACTGCGGGCAATCAACTCTAGCAAGGCAGCAGGACCCCATGGCATTTAAGGACTGTGAAGATCAGCTGGCCAGAGACCTGACCAGAATTTTTAATCAGTCTCTGCACCAGTCCATTGTCCTACCCTGTCTGAAGTCCTCCCTCATCGTCACTCTGCCGAAAAAACTCTCCAGGCAGTGTTGTCAGTTGCACTGACCCCTGAAGTGGTGAAGTGCTTTGAGAAGTTCGTCAGAAGGCGCATCAGGGCAATCATCCCGTCCAACTTTGATCCACATCAGTTTGTTGACAAAGCAAATAGGTCTACTGCGCAGTGGCAACAGCTCTCTATGCGGGAGCAGCAGGAGGTTTTCCACGGCTGCTCTTCATAGACTTCAGCTCTGCCTTCAACAGCATCCTCCCCCACAAACTGGTGTCCAAACTGTTGGACATAAGTCTTCCATACTCGAACCTGCCTCGGGACTATGGATTTCGTCTCTCAGCGTTCCCAGAGGGTAAGAGTAGGCCAGCACCTCTCTACAGCCATCAGCCTCAGCACTGACTCAGCTCAAGGCTGTGTACTGAGCCCCCTACTCTACACCCTCAACACCAACGACTGCACCTCCACCCATCACAGCAACACTATCATCAAGTTTGCTGACGACACCACAGTAGTAAGGCACACATATGATGTGTTAGTCTACTTGGATGAAACGGAGCAGCTGTAAGAGTGGTGCCGCTTGCTCCTGAACAAGTACAAGACCAGAAAAACTTCTGACATTCCTCCATTGCTGCACGGTAGAGAGCATCCTCACCTACTGCCTCTGTGCATGGTTCTCCAACAGCACAGTAGAACAGAGGAAAGAACTCCAGAGAGTCATCCAGGCAGCCCAGAGAATTATTGGCAGCCCTCTCTTATCACTGCAAGAGAAACGCCAACTGGATTCTCAAAGACTCCTCACACCCGGCACACAGGTTGTTTGACTGTTTGGCGTTTTAGGGCAATACTGTATATGCTGTCTGTATACTGTATACAGTATGTCTTCTGTATATTGATTTTTCTTTTTTTCCATATTTATACCTTTCGCATCGGAACTCAGCACCTTAATTTCATTGCACTATGCAAATGCTGTGATGACAATAACAGATTCCTGATTCCTGATTGTTATGAAGTGCGGGCTAGCAACCATCATCCAAAATCTAGTCAATGTTACCTTCCACAATTAGATATCAAGCCAAAATTAGGTTTTTCACATAAACCCATCTTTAAAATCTGAATCATGGCCCAATTATAATCAAATGTTGAAATACAAAATTTGGGTGTACTTCAGCCACTTTTTGCTATACTGATGCGTACTGTCCTTGGACATAATATTACTGCCTGGGCTAAGGTATCTGTGTGAACTGTGATCCGAGCTTTAACAAAAGCCGGAGTCATCACTTCACAGCCAAGCAACAGTAACAAGACTGACTTTCAAATAATGATGAGAGCTTGCTTGATACCGAAATCGCCTAACTGTTAAACTCAGACACTGAATGAGAAATTTGATGAATTTGTGGAAGATGAATGATTTGAATGTGAGTGTATTTTTCTGTATTTGTGAGAACTGAATAATATTTGTGAGAATGAATCAATTTGAATGAGTCAAATAAAGTTCGACTTACATGACTGTTTTGTTTCGCTTTGTATATGTTTTATCATGCGCCTTATAACCCTGGCGTACTTTATGTATGAAAATTGACCCGTTCATTGATATTGCCCCTTGTTATGTGGTGCGCCTAATGGTCTGCAAAATATGGTACCTGATGAATTAACTAATCATATAAACATTTTCAAAAGAAACACAATTTGTTGCTCAGTCTATAGATGTCACCTTACAGCACCTTACCACCTTCACATTTCAGGTTGTCATGTACAGGAAGGTCATACTCACTCATAGTACTGTGCTGCTTTCTTCAAAGCAACCCTGGCCTTCTCTGGGAACTGTCGTGGCTCCATACCATTCCAACTGGTACTTTTGCCTTTGGCATGGTAAATGTTCCCAAAATTATACAGTGCTCGTGCCTGCCCCACCTAGAGCAAGCACATCACATTTTAATAGACAAAAACCACGCTGATTAGCGCTGCAATTCCACACTTACAATATATGGGGTCCTGTTACATGCAGGTGAAATTGAGATCATGCAAAAATCGCACCTATCCTGAGCTTAGAATGGTTACGATTAACAAGCACCTTAGGAAACTGTTTTGGAAAAAAACTATGACAACAGGAGCTTTGAATTTCACTCAGAAGACATACTGTATAAAACTAATGATGGAGGATCCCTTGAGGACAACTTATCAACTTCCTGCTTCCATTTAAAACATCTAATCCAATGTGAGCTAGTTTTCTTTATTCCATTTGATCTGAAACTAGTCTCAACTTCAGACCAAAAGTGGGTCCCGGAAAGTTTGATGTTGCTTTGCAAGACATGTTTGCAATATTTTGTCATCTAACTGTGTCCTTAAAACGTCACTTCCTTTTTGTGCAACAATTTTCACACCAGCACAAATGTCCAGCCCCAGCAAGGCCACTTTGCATTTCACCCACACGGCATCTAGAAATGTGAGTGGCAACAGCTTGGTAATGTCCTTACTCATTTTTGTAGCTGTCAACCACTAAATGATGTATTGTTTTCCTCATTGATGGCTGACTGCATCCTGATTCATCCACTATATCAAATAATTAAGCTTTAATAAACTGTTTTGCAAACATTTGTTGAATGTGACTGAGGAAGTGTCACTGATTAGTATTACTTAATTTTTCAAGTCAAATTTGACTGTACAACAAACATTTCACAAATTATGACACCGTGTGTAAGCTTTATCCCCATTCCTCTGGATCTGGGGGCGCCTCTGGGCATACATGCATAGTGTGACGCTGCCAAACAAAAACTAGTTTTGATGTTATGTTTCTCATCTTCCGATGGCGACCATAATGCGGTTTAATAGAGCAGCGTCTGCCAGTCACAAGTCATTTCTTACTCCAGTCTGGCTCCAAAATCCATCCATAAACTAGAGTATGAGGTGTACGCAACAGGGCTAGCTGACACTGACAGATGTTGGCAAATTAAGTACTTGCTAAATGTTGGTAACATGACAAGTCGAGAATGAGCACAGCAATCCAAAATAGTTACATCAACCCAAATAGGATTCATACACTGACATCAAAGGAGATGAATCAAAATAAATATCTACTCAGATACAATCATGGTTAGCTTGTATTAATTACATTTGTGTACCCATTTAGTTTTATGACCCACCTTATCATAAGTGGCACTGGTGATCTCTAAGTGTCTCTGGCAACAAACCACTGCTTCATCATAACGTCCCAAGAGTTTCAAGGTGTTGCCAAGATTGCTACTGGCTTTAGATTCACCAATGTGATCTCCAATGGTTCTGATGGTATAAGAAAGCAGTTGAAAATTTTTTCTAGTTTTTGTTCTAAAACATCTCAGCTTAAAAGGATTCTCAACCCTGTCTGTAATGAATGCAATTAGGTGGAGACCATTTACCTTGTGAGTGTGAGATCGTGTTGATGATATTCTAAGGCTTTATCATATTCTTGCAGGTGAAAGTAGGCATTGCCCAGCTGGCTGTAGATGGCACTTAGGATTTGTAGGTCATCTGTTCCAACTTCAATGGCACACTCAAAGAAGGACACACCACCACGATAGTCCCCGAGTTTACAAAGCCGCTCACCTTCCAGAGCCAAGTCTTGACATGATGACTCCATGCTATGGGAAAGGAAACTGTGACCAGTGAAGGCTAACCTTCCCCCACCCCCCTAAAAATGCAAATAATATAGTTAAAAAGGAAAGGTCTGAAATGTCCTAGTGACAACAAATTCAAGTTGTCAGTTTTTGGGGTATGATGAGCTCTTTTGTAACACTACACGCCAAGCCCTGAAATGGAACCCCCAGGGGAAGAGGAAGAGAGGGTGGCCCAAGAATACTGGAGGCAGGACTCTGAGACAGAGCTGAAGAGACTGGGAACCAGCTGGGGGGAGGCAGAAAAGACAGCCCAAAACCGTGTTGGATGGAGAAGAGTCGTAGATAATAATAATAATAATAATAATAATAATAATAATAATAATAATAATAATACAATGGCCTATGCTCCATTGGGAGCGAGGGGCCTAAGTAAAAGTAAGTAATTAGAGCTCTTTTGTGACCGATTTTCAAGTGAAATCGCATTTATCCTCCCAAATTTGTATAGTCTTTAAAGCTTTGCTGCAGGTGCCAATCTGATTTGACCGGGTAAACGGTGTAATGCAATATACTAAATCAGTTTAAGAAAGATATGAAGGCACAAAAAGCTTTCTCCTCAATCCTCTAATGACTTTCCACATTTCTGCACCTTTGTCCAGTATGTAGTGAATTTATATCTGTACATGCATGGAAAAAAGCTCAATAAGACCCTGGAACTGATATGGCTACAACATGAGCAGAAGACAAAAAATTGCCATGCATCTCACTCTTGAAGTTAAGATGGGATGAATTTCATGTGAAATCATGTGACAACTTATTGAAGCCTATTAGTATAAGCCCATTTACTTCTCGTATCCTACACGACCTGCCACATGTAACATCCGTGGATAGCGCTAGATGTGCGAACCACAGTTTGCTTCACCTTCGCATCTCTAGTTTGCATGAAGATGGGCTCTATTCCTACCATGAATAGAACCGCATACGACGGACAGAAAATATCCAACTATATGTTTACCTACACCCTAATAGTAGTGATGTGTCGGTCGCGAACGAAACGGCTCCGAGAGCCGGCTCGTTGACATGAACGACGGGAGCCGGCTCCTGATTGTACGGGAGCCGGCTCCTAATTGTGAGCCGCTTCGCTCCCCTCTCTCTCTCTCGCTCTCTCCCTCTCTCTCTCGCTCGCTTCAAGCCGCATTTGATTGGCCGATATGTGTGGTGTCGTCTCCGTGTCTGCGCTGAGCAGAGGGGGGAGGGGCTGGAGTCACACACACACACACACACACACACACACACACACACACATACACTAGTGATGCAGGAGGGAGGGAGAGGAGTTACGTGGGAGAAAGAGTGCAGGTCCCACAACGCTGCAAGAGGACAGGAAAGGTAAAAAGATGAGCGATAATAGGAAAAGGAGCAAAATTAGGACTCACTTTTATGTTATTGATAATTCCAAGGCAGAATGTAGGGTCTGCAAGGCAAAGATTTCTAATAGAGGTGGCTCCACAAACAACTTGCACAGGCACATGAGAACTGTCCATCCGGCAGGTCAATTAGAGGATTAAAAACAAGCAAGTGATGTCAGTGATGGTGCCAGTGTATCAACTGAAACTGTTCCTGCAACCTCAGTGTCTACAGCAGGGGTCACCAAAGCACCAGGTAGCCCTCAAGGACCTATGGAGTAGCCCTCATTGCCTAGTCTAAGACTAGCAACAATCTTTAAGGAATCTTCATTGAGAGTTTATTTTTGAATTATTGTCTGAGTGAATTATGATGGTTCATAAATACTGTGTAGAGCTATACATAAGTTGAAAGTGAGGGTTAGGGTTA
>OMPJ01044470.1:0-16360 GCA_900312935.1 Carapus acus
CCACTACATCCTACTTACTTACATTAATAAAAGTGTTTTTCTACAAAAACATTTGATACTCTGCAAGTTTTTAACACAAGTAATTAATTTGCGCATAATTTTACATTTTTGGTGGTAATAGATTAATTTAAGCACCCAAAAATCTGAAGAGCCATTTGGGAGCCGAAAGAGCCGGCTCTTTTCAGTGAGCCGAGCCACAAGAGCCGGTTCTCTAAAAAGAGCCGGAATGCCCATCACTACTAGCAATAATTGTTTGGGACGCTAAATTCAAATATGTCTTCAATAACCAAAACTGCAGCTTGAGAGAAGGTGGCAACAGCCGTTAACGCTATTGGGTCGCCCGAGAGATCAGTGGCAAAAAAAAGAAAAAAAAAGGTTCGACATCAAGATCCCTGCTAAAAAGCGCGTTGCAGCCCACAGAAGAAAAACATCTTGTATTGGAGCCTCTCATCCACACAGCTGTTTCGCAAAATAAACGAGTCGTGTTCCTCCGGGCCACCAAAAGGGTCATACTGGTACCGCAAATTATTTGTGTATTCACAGAATGAAATCCTCTGCTGTTAACGTTATTGAATTCATTACGTGATGGTGCCCTATGACGTGTACAATCTATTGCACCTATGATGTTGCTTCAACATAGGGTGTAGATCATGGCACAGGTCCACCAGTATATGTTTTGGGAAGCGGTACCTGCCGAGGAGGAACTCCTCAAGAAAGAGAAATCCTCAAGCAGCGCCAGCCAGGCCATGGTGCGTTAAAAGTGTTTATAGCGGGTTCTGTCACCGCTGCTTTTTATAGCTTGTCACACCAATTATTCAACGCATCTGCTTCTAATTGGAAAATTTCTTTCCTTCCCTGCTTCATTCATTCATTCATTAGAGGGAACGGGAACCGGTGAGAAGTTTGAGATCGCTCGACACGATCGCTCTATTTGTAGTTTCACTGTTCTACCACTGGATGTTGTGCTTACGCATGGTCAGAGGCATGCGTTGGTTTACACACGTTTCTACGCACACGTTCGAATTGGTAAATGTCATACTTTGTCTTAGAATGTGCGTACGCGCTACTTCCGCACTTTTACGTGCGCACGCACGGTTGATAAATGAGGCCCCTGGTGTCCTCACAGCGAGACATGCCCGGAAAAATTCCACAGCGGGGGCGACCAGGAGACTGCGTGAACCACCACAGTTAACTCATTTGTATGTGAGTGAGCACCTGCTCCAGTCTAATCTCCCACACTTGGGCACCGTCTCATCCATTCTTGTTGGGGAATTCATTTTGGCCACCTATAATGGAACAGCATTTGATGACGAACGCCCAAGATTTTGCTTGCTTTTGTTAAAATATGCTAATATGTCAATCGATTCATTCATCAAAACTCAATCTCATTTCGATTGCATTTTAGATTATTCAATGTTTTTCAGGTGACCAAATTCAGTCATGCTTTTTTAAAGCTCATTTTTCTTAAAGTCAGTATATGGAAATTCTGCATTTCTTTGAAAACTGTTTTTTGGTATTTGCATCTCTGATGCCAATAACAGAGAGATAGTTTTTCACATTGCTAATTTGCTGTTAATGTATTTTCTTTTTCATCTCACCAGCCATTTAGAGGATGTGCTTTTTAAGTGTGGCTGTGAAATTCGCTGGCTGCAGCTTTGGCAACAGAGAGGAGAGGCAGGGCTGGGTATCCAACAGCTATATTGTAATGATGGTGACAGGAAGATTCTGCTACGTGATATGAATATAACTGGCTGTGGTAAGATCATGCTCCATGATGCTGAATAACAACACGACTAGATGAAATGTAAATTGTAGCTCTTATATCTTACTGATCATTATCACTGACTGTCTGTTTGAACATCTCTTTCTTGTAGAGCTACCAGAAATTAGTGTGAGCCATAGTAACCTAACAGTAATTGAGGGTGGTCGAGTTACAGCAACTTGCAACGGCTCTGGATCCCCTTTACCAGAAGTCGATTGGCCTGTTACTGGCTTACACTCCATCGACTCACAGCATGTATGAAGAGCACACAAATACATTTATACAGTTACAGTATTGACTCCCTATAATGTGTCAACAATTGTACTATTTCATTCTACACATCTTAAACCAGAGATGTAGAGGTATAAAAAAACAAGAAAAAAATCTAAGTGAAAGTGTACAAAATTAGAAGGATAATCATGTATTTGCTCATTTTAAAGCACTGTTGTTTGCCCAGTTTGGATTGAAAAGGTGTACTGTATGTGTGTGTGTGTGTGTGTGTGTGTGTGTTTGTGTGTGTGTTATATTCTTTAAACTGTCTCCTCAGGCTGCTGTTTATGAAAATATTACTCACTTCATCAACCTAACATTGGTCAATGTAAGCAGAGATGACAACAACTTCTTGCTTACCTGCACTGCAACCAACATTGTGGGCATGACTAATGCATCTGTCCAGCTAACTGTTTACTGTAAGTGAGGTTAATGTACAATACAATCAATTCTTAAGACGGAAAAAAGACAAGGGCCCATTTTGACACATTACAGTACTCTCTATTGAATGGATTATGTTATGTTATGTTATGTTATGTTATGTTATGTTATGTTATGTTATGTTATGTTATGTTATGTTTCGTTATGTTTCGTGTCGCTAAATTGGATGATTAGAGATTTGATACATCATTAGATGTTCCATTTAATGTGTAGTTTTCTCAAATGTTTTCATATTGACACTTTTTGTGTACATTCTGGCTTGGCCTAACAAAGCAAAAGCCATCCCACGCCTATGGCTACAAGCTATTTGGCAAATGATGTATTTGTGATTGTACACAAGTTCCCATCTCCTTTGTGTGGCCTTGCTGTTCGATGCTGATTAGTTGTCAAGCAGTGGATATCCACACTAAATCAGCTTCAATAACTACATTTACTGAAATGCAAGAGCATCTTATGAAATATTGCAATAAATCGATGAATATCTTCATCCAGACACAATATCCTGTTTCAGTTCCTCCCACTATTGTGAAACTAAAGGAGCCAGAGCGTCGCCATGATACATGCATTGAGTTCACCGTTAGAGGTTCACCCCATCCAGCCTTAAGGTGGTTCTACAGAGATAAGGTGGATTTAAATCATTTCTCAGAAATTCTGCGTATTAAGATGTTGTGTAATTGTTGTGTTATTATGTAATAATATGTAATTGTTTTTATGTTGAGAAGCTCCTAAATGTTCAAGTTCAGGATGTGCCAATGTGCAAGAAACTCTTTTTCAAATCTGTTGATAATTTTACCATTTACTACACAACTCTGGAACCTGGTGATTGCATCTGGACAAAAGCCCTTTTTTTGCAATACATTTGTCTATTTACTCAACTGTTTGCACTGCAAGATTCATCATTTATTTTTCAGTTGATAAAGCTCGGATTTACTGGGGGGATATGAACAATGCACAGCCCTTACTCCTTCTCGACACAATCAGTGTATACATGTAGTGGAGTTATAACACCTGTCTAAGTTTTATCACTTACCCTAAACATTGTGTAAATGGTTGACTGTCTGACTGCTTTACAATCTCCACAGGAAGTTTCCCATTCAGAATATGTGCGTCCAGATATGGCTATCTACCAAGACTACCTAGAGGGATGCCTAACCTTTAAGAATCCAACGCACCACAACAACGGCAACTATACACTAGAAGCCAGCAATTTCCTTGGTGTGGCTGTAAAGACCGTGTATGGACACTTCCTAGACAAGCCCTTTGATGGTTAGTTGGAATGTTTTATGTAATGCGTTCTATGTGGTGTATTTGAGTCACAAACACACAGAAATATCTGTGTTACTTGTCAGCACAAATGCCTCCCCACTCTGTGCAAGTCACACAGTGCACGTGAATAGGGGAGACCGGGGCTTGCTGTCATGTAGGTAAGTTGTCACATTGCAATTATCTTCCTCATGAGAGGGGGCAACTAAAAAGTGGAGTACTAGTTCTTTTTTCTTTACGTCCAATGTCATGTACTGACTGAGGAGAGAGTAGCACCAGGTGAGTTTAGGTGAGTGTCATGTAAACATTTTGAACATCCCAAAGTAAAAAATGTCAACCTCAATATTTAAAAATGACCTGCTTTCAGATAATTATCTCCACAATGATATTAATGAACTTGAAAGAGGAGCGATTAAGGCATCCTGTCATATCTCAGTCTTTTTTTTTGGTGTAAGCTAACATCAAGCTAGCTTGTCTCAGTCACCATAGGGTAACTTGCCTCAGTCATTGAGGGGTAAGTTGTCACTTGTGTCACTTCTGACAAGTTACTGTGCTAATTAACAGTTGTCATAATGACAAAATGTTATTTTTTACAGAAAATAGCGGTCATTTAAGGGAGAGGAGAAAGACAGAAGACATGCTCAGGAATTACAAAAGAAAAACAGAACTTGGCAGTGCAGCACCTGACATGATGCTGAGGGCAATGAGGCTGGTGACCCAAACTTATAAATCAATAAGGAGTACTGCAAAGGACTTCATTGTCAGCTACCATACCTTAGCTCGATACTGCAAGACAATTACCCAGCTAACATAGTGAGTTAGGCACTTGTCTTAACTAGGGTGGTTGAGTTTAAGATCACCACGGCAGGTTTTCAATGGAGAGTTGGAGCTGCAGCTTGAAAAGTACCCTAAGAGATCAGCTGACATCTATTTTGGTTTGTCTGTAACTGAAATGAGAGAGCTGGCATACGAAATTGCAGTGGAATGGGACTTGTCATTTCCACAATGTTTGGCTGACCAAAAAAAGAAAAGAAAAAAAGCCAGTAGTGATTGGTTTACAGGCTTTCATAAGCGGCACCCTTCACTCTCTCTCTCTAGAAAACCAGACGCAACTAGCCTCGCCGAAGCAAGTGCCTTTGACAGGGAGAATGTCAAGTCCTTTTTTGATAGTCTGGAGAAAGTGCGAACCAGACATTTCGTAGGTCCTGGTGACGCTTGCTTGTGCAATCTCATCTACAGGGAACAGTGCACCCCCCCTACTTCATATTTCCTCAGGTGCACTTTTGTCATCACTTCATCTACAATGGGCCACCTGGTAGTAAGGGGGAGCAAATCTAACAGGGTGAAAGAAAGAGTCTCACTTTATAGATTTTCTGAAGCATTTTGTGGAACATGCCAAGTGCTCAAATGAGAAGCGTCAACTCTGCGTTGACACGACATATGAAAATGACATCAATATGTAGAGTGCTTGAGACACTTGTCTTTCATCAGGTACACATATTTTTGTGATCTGTCGTATTGATTCCAAGAAAAACACAAGAATCTAAAAAAGTGTGGCAACAAGCCCTGGTCTCTCCTACATCCAAAACCATAAAGGAATGTTAATGGAAAGATTCAAAGAGAAAATTAAACTTAGTGGAGCATTGATTTATCTCCAGGAGAGATAGGAACATGCTTCAAATAATACAATGACATCAAATCATATCAAATATTCATATTACTTGGACTGATGATGGTTATGTCCATCTTGTATTGTTTTTAAGTCTTTTCTTCTCTTTGTTTCATTTTTCAGATCTGGACTATGATTACGGTAAGATTAAAGAAGATGAAATACAATTCCATGCACACCATACATATATGGCAATATACGGCAGAGTACTGTATGTATGGCTCAGTCACAGCTCAGTTGCACATCTTAAAGTTGCTCAGTCGCGCCTCCCGAAAAGCACTTAAAATTATGTCCTACACAGGAATGAATATGTGAAATGTATCAATAACAAAAACTTTTACCACTTGATCTCAGCCATGTTGTCAATATGGTTAGTGAACTAATCTCTATCTCGGACGTGGGACCTTATCTCTGTCTACAGATAATTTTCACATTAGAATAGATAGTATTGCTAATAACACATGTAGTTCCCTATGGCTCCATCGTGAGCCACCTTCCTCTCCAATTCATTGTGTTAAGGCTCGTTTGGCTAAAGTGACACATAAACTGAGGTTAACAATGAAAATACTGTTGATGATCCTCAAGAAGAAGACACACTTTATTGATCCCCAAAGAGAAATTTCACAAATTACACTCTTTTCGGATGCATACATGCATACATGGAGTTATACTCAAACACATGATGCTTCACTCCACAACCCTGACATGCAGTAGGACCAGGACCCAAGAGTGAGGGGCTGCACCTTCACACCTCTCACGTTCACCTGCCTGCACTCTATTCTTTGCCTCGTGTGCACAGTCTGTTGCTCTTGATGGCTGACCCAAAGTATTGAAATGTATTAAATTCACACTTTTTCGATTCTTTGCATTTTCACCTGCTTAATTCTCATTAATACCGCCCATGACCACTAGAATTCTAATCAGTTGTTCCGTAATCTCAGATGAGACAGTTTTTGATATGAGTGAATCAACCTCAATATTGTCACTAAGTGCACTGCAAATATTCTAAAATTCTAATTGGCTGCCCTATGCACCCACCAGCCTGCCCCTAAAAAAACATTAACAACATTAACAACATTGTGAGGGGTTTGGGTTTGGAATGAATCATGTGGGTGGCATTGGGGGATGGGGTTATGAAATGGATGGGTGGCAATTGACCCGCATATCCTTCACAATTGAGACATGAATTGCCATCAACATATCGAGCAATCCTGTGGCAACAGTCAGGTCTGAAAGTCAACTGCCCTCTCTTGCAGACATCTCTGTACTTCCACAGGTATGTCATCTGGGCTTACAGCCTCTCCACTCTGCATCTTCTTAATAGCTGCCCTCGTCTCTCTCTCAAAAATTCCAGACACTTTCTGCTGCAGCACCTTTCCCCACATTCATTAGCTCCTTCATGTACTCCTCCTGTTTTCCCAGCACTCTGCTCAAATACTAACACGTCACTATCTCTTTTAGGCAAGTGACACAATTTTCTCTCCTTACTGACTCTCCAGCCGCTCATCCACTCACCTCCCACTACAAAAGAGAAGTGTTTCCCAACCTTTTTTAGCCAAGGCACATATTTTACATTACAAAAACCACCAGGAGCACCCCCAAACAAATGTGTTAGAATAGTATATTTATCTATTGACATTATAATTCAAAAATCATTAAAATTCAATGAAAAAATATTTTCATTTTACTGCGCCTTTTAGGTGAACACAAAGCATATATTCTTACTGGAATTCAAGGAAGCAACACACAAAGTTCTCAATGTCCATGAGTCTCTCTTTTTTTGTCTTTATTTGCAGTCATGCTTGAAAAGCCCACATTGCATAGACAGGTCATGGACAAAGGGAGCATAGGGAAAAAGGCATTTTTTTGCCAGAATGGGGAACTTCTTGATAGCAGTCAGCCAAAAACTGTATACTTGGACCCACGGCGATATTTGACAGATTTTCCCCGCATACAGTCATGGTGGAATTAGCTCGGTTGGTTCCCCAATATAGGTGAATCCAAAGGCAAGATAATTGCCTAATTGTATTGTGTTAAGTCCACATTTTTTTTACTATTCTCTGACTGCTTCTCATGCTAGGACAGTCATTGATGTTGGATATTTCTCCAGACCCCCAGGTCATTTTGACTACCTTTTCTGTTACTTGCGGCGTTGTCCCACTGTCAGCACAGTACTATGTACTTTTGCAATTAATGAGATGTTCCCCCCCTAGAGGAAAAGCATGTATTGTGTTTACAGGACTATAAATTGCTTAGGAGAGCTGCACAGGCCAAATAGGAACAAACCTAAACTAAACTAAACTAAACTAAACTAAACTAAACTAAACTAAAAACATACAGAAGTCGCACGGGACTATAAATCATTTCTTTAAGGGGGGAAAAAAAAAAGGGAAATTTATTTTACTTACTGAGACCAAGAACAGACATTTCATCTTCAAAGGCAAGTTCTAATGATAACAACAGAGGAAAAACTGGCTGAATAGGTGTACAGCATGCTAACGTTACACACTGACGATTATTCAGCTACATGAAGCATAGACAACAAATTGAATATGTGTCTGGTATTTTAGCGTCAGAATTACTCAGATAACTTAAGCATAACAAACTATTTAACAAGTTTACCAAACCCTCAGTCTCACTGAATTAATTTAATTCTTCATCCTCTGTGTTGCTTCTGAACAACTCCGCCAACCATGGAGGAATCATTGAATTACCATTTTTGCCGTAAATTACCGTAATGTTGAAAATGTTTGTGGCACAGGAGTAGCAGACACTGGTACACAAGCATAGAGTGTCCTTGCACAGTTGTCAGTGTGATACCAATGAACAAGTGATGTGTGATACCAATGAACCTTTGAATGTAAGTCGCATGTCACTACTCGCAACTCACTCCGAGTACCAATCAGGTGAAATTGGATAATCTTATATGGCACACCTGATGATGGTGGGGTTGGGAAACACTTATTTAGAAGAAACACTACACACTGTCAGTTTGCCCCACCACCTTAGCAGTACTCTCGCACTCATCTGGCAAATTCTCTCAATCACTCAGAGCCTGTAGCAAGTCCTTTCTGAACTCCTGGTAACACTCCTCCTCCTGCAGTTTCTACAATTTGACTGTTTTGCTTCCTTTCTGGTCTCTTACTTGCTAGTGCCCCAGACGACCAGCTGATCCCAATGACACATTTTAGAAGCTTCTACCTCATTCAGGTCATGTCTTGCTCCACCCAATATTCTTCCACCACCACACCTCCCTGGTCTAGCCGCTTCTGCATCCCTGTTCTCAGGTTGTTTTCACTCCAATGCAGGTTTGTCTTGAATATTTTCTCAGACTGACCTTTTATTGTTGACCCATTTTGTCTCCACTCTTGCCTGCTGGGTGAGCTATCAATCTGTAAATCCAAACTATGCTGGTTATCTGACCCTTCATCTGACTTCAACAATGTAATTGTCTGTAACCGTTGTTAATTGGTACTGTGAGGGCAGCAAACACCCTACTCCTGTAATTCCCTCGGGGCCTAGAGGCAGAGTCTCAAACTCTCCCTTAGGCAAGTGGGTTCGAGCCCCAGCTAATCCAGTAGTGCTGCAACATAAGTGCTCATCACAAATTCCTGTTGTAACATTTACCCGCTGCCTCACATCTGGATCCTTTCCTTTTTGTCCAGCCATGACGGCCTCTTTGTCATTTCAACGTCACATATCAGGTGAACTCCAATGATCAGTCTCTCACTTCTAGGGTTGCTCTCTACACCTTCATCCAGCTTCCTCCAGAATTATGACTCCTGCTCTAATTGATATCCAACTTGTAGGGCATTAACACTGATATTAAAACTCGTGATCCAGTCCGACACTTACCTTATCTACACATTTTTCTACACGTATTTCCCCTTATATTTAACCCTCTCCATTCCTCCTTCTTCAACACTGTTGAACAATTTGCATCACCTTAATAATAAAATAATAATAATACATTTTATTTAAAGGCGCCTTTCTTGGCACTCAAGGACACCGAACAGTTGCATTAAAACAGGTTTAAAACACATTAAAAAGAAACAACAATGCTCATGGCGCTGTATGCCATCTTCCGGTCTCTTGCACACAATATTTCTGCCTTTCTTCTCTCCTTTAAATCAGTAAGCCCTTTTTTTTTTTTATTATTCTCATCAGTGTCATGTTTTCTAACGTCCCTACTATGAACTCACATACACACCTCCTACAGTATGCACTCCTTTTCTTTTGCTGCCACTGGACTTACTTTCTCTCCTCCTCTGTCTTTGGCCAACAGCACCAGAGACTGCCACTCCCTTAGGTTTAGGTGCACTGTACAATACTGCTGTTCATTTGTGACATTTGAAACATTCCTACGTATTTGTCTCTCTACCAGTGACACCTACTCCAGGAACTCAAAGACCTGATGAAGACAAATTTGCGGTGAGTGATTGCCACTCATGGAACTGAATGGAATAATAAATGAAATTTTCTCTACATGCTCCCTCTTCTGCATACAGAGCAACATGATGAAAATTCTTATTTGAGACTGGAATTAAGTAACAAACATTTTTGTAATCACATGACAAGCAGTTGTTAAGAATACAACACCAGTCTCAACAATTACAGCAACCTCTTGTGATCAGCTGTGACTCCTGTTATGTTCTCCTCCAGCAAATTGATGCCGTCATTTTGCAACACATTTGTCACTATTAAGCAAACCGAGACATTAGTTAAAACACGATTTGTTACATGCATTTGAACTCAAATGTCTATTGTAACCTGAGATGTTCACTGAGTTGAAAGCTTTCAGAATTATTCTAATTCTTTATAATGATTGACAAATACCCTCATGAATCAAGTGTATTTCGCTCTAACACTGAAATGATTTATATAAGGTGCAGAAACACAACATACAGTATTTATCCCCTTTTCAATCTACCAACCATCTCGTAACACTGCATCAGGCGAGGGCTTAATGAGTGTTTTTGTTCTTTTCCAGGTATCAATTGCAGTCGGACTAGCAGGGTTTGCTAGTGTGATGCTGGTGGCTCTCTATCTTCTCATAAACAAGTATGGTAGACGCTCCAAATTTGGAACAAAAGGTAGGAATCCTCGACTCAAACATGTACAAATTCTACAGCATTTGAAACGAGAGCATGGCAAGAAGTGACCTCACCGGTTCACCTGCAAAACATATATCACCAGTCACAAGCAATCATAATTCATAAATCTTTCAGTATTAAGATTTCTGTTAAACTGCCCTCTGTTTAAATTGTTTCGCAGTCCTAGTCACTATTGCCATTCACTGTTTCAGGACTGTACCAAGTATTTGTTCACCCAGCATAAGTACAGCAAAGTGAAGCTGCAGCCCTTAACTTAACTGTGGCAATGAAGCTGATTCTGATTTGGGGCAAAAAGTTCATGGTTACTCGTAACTGTGACAAGAGACTCCAGAACCTAGTCAGCTGCAACTGACGCTTGATGGTTGAAAATGTAGGTGCTGTCTAACATCGTCATAAATGGAAGGATGGGACTTGGTTATTTGGTTGTATGGTTGTCTTTGTCAGAGGCCCCATAACACTAATTTAGATTTACAAACATGGCATCATGTCTTAAGGGCGCATACATGGAGGCACTGTATCAACCATCAACTGTTGGATGGGCTAAACCATATTAATGCCTTTATAGCTACCAGACCCACATATTCACGTATACAGCCATAATAGCGACATTACAGTTAAGACTCACATGAAGATGAAGAGCGGTGATATGAAGCCCAAGGCAGTGAAACTGGTGCTTTTAAAATATCAAGGAACAGAGCAAAAGCTGTTGATTTCATTACAACATTTTAAATCAATTTCTTTGTTGGGGAAATTATATATCTGCTTTCCTCTCTCAGGAGATATTGTCATCCTTCTCATAATGTGCTCTCCCCTTTTGATTTCATTTCTTTTTCTTGTTTTTGCTGTAATGACTAAGATGCACTTGATCTAACAATCCCTGTCTCTCCATCTGCACCAAGAGCAAAGCTTTCATGCAATGATTGTGGCTTTATACATCTCAGATATGTCCGTCTTCAACTAGAGGCCCTTGTAGTTTGTTTCAGCTTTTGGTTACCATGTCAAAAAAAAAAGAAAAAAAAAAAGAAATTCTGACCAACATAGAGAAACTGAGAGAATGTGTACAACGGAATAGGCTTTGCAGTTGGATATATCAATTCCTATATTTTGTTGTCCTCCATCCCCATTCTTTGATATTTCGCCTGGTTGCACTTATATATCGTGACCATACCCGTATTTATATAAATAACTATAGAGCAGGAGTTGGGAACCTCTTACTCCAAAAGAGCCACTCTGACCCGCACTCAACAGAAAGAAAGCATGGGGAGCCACAAATGTTTCGATATGTCTCTGCAGAAGGGAGTGCGGGGGGCTGTGAGTGAAAGATTTCAGCAATTGTCTGAACTTCAAGAGGCATCAATAGAGGAGAGACAGAGGCAGAGACAGGTATAAAAATGGACAGAAGTAATCAACAGTAGAGTCTAGATTGAATTTAACATGCCTTTGAAATATGATTGTACGTCTAAAGCTAAATGCACCAGGCCAATCAGGGACAGGACCAGGATGGTTTGCAGTCTGTCCCAGCTGTGGTCAGTGATTGAAAAAGCACAGGACACAAGGGCTTTAGAGAGACAGGGAAGAAGCTGATTTGATAACATGCATCAATTAGACATGTATGCAGACATGTACGAGAGAGAGGAAGAGGACAGAGAGGGCGAGGTGAGAAAAGCTCAATGCATCCCAAGAAATCAAGAAGTCTAATTGTCGCAGCATTGCTTAGACCAGTGGTTCTTACCCTGGGTTTGATCGAACTCCAAGGGTTTGCTGACACAGTGTCAGGGATTCGGCGGAGCGTGTCGCAGCCAAATTGCCCCCCACGTCAACAACTTTCGGTCGAGCGAAAATATTGTCGCTTTTGTTCAAGATAAGAACGCAAATCTGAGCTACATGTTGTGCTTCGGGACATATATAAGATGCATCTGAATATTAGCAGCAGGTTTTCATGTAACAGTTTAAAGTCCATAAGAAAACAACTGTTAGTGTGCTCTTTGGTGCATAAACTTTCCCTTAACGTCTGTCAGCCTTATATGTCTCCCACTACACTGCCCCGCGGTGGCTGTCAGCTGGTAATAAACTTTAAACAAGCCTTACGGGTGTTCGAGCGGAAGGATTCACAGCGTGAGAAAGAGGGAACAAAGGCAGGGGTCCACATAGGCAATGACATTTGCAAATGATATTGTGACCTCCAATGAGAGAAGGAGACAGTTGGAGGAGAACCTGGAGGTGAGGGTTTGCACTGGAGAGTAGAGAAATGAGAGTCAGCAGGGGCATGACAGAGTTCTTGTGTATGAATGAGAGTGAGGCAGATGGACAGGTGAAGTTGCAAGATGTAGAGAGAGAGAAGAGAGAAGACTTAAGATACCTTGTATTAACCATCCAAACATTGCACAGTCAGTGTACAAAGATATATTATCCTGCAATGCACTACACTACTGTTTCGTCCATCTCTCCCAAAACCCCTGTTCCTTGCCTCCTTGCACCAGATGAGGAACTGTACAGTTTCATGGCCAACAGAACAAAATAATTCTCAAGTCTGTTGGTCCTGCATTTTGGAAGTAGCAGCTGGTCACTGAACAGGCTCCTCCTCCTCCAGGTGGCTGACATCATTCCTGATGGTCAGCAGTCTGTTCAGTCTCCTCCTCTCTGCCAGTGACACAACCAAGTCCAGCTCCTTGCCAACCAGAGAGCCGGCACACTTGATTATCTTGTCCAACCTGTATGAGTCCCTCTTTGAGATGCTGCCGCCCCAGCACACCACTGAGTAGAAAGGGACGCTGGCCAAGAGACCAGACAGAGAGGAAGCAAGGCCAGGAGCCATGATCACTGTTTGAATCAAGATGTGGCGATGCAGATGAGATTATGACTCTGATGCCAGATACTGTGGGGTAATGTCAAATGTATTCAGCGTGTTTGCCTCAGACGGGTGTTGTTGGAAGACAGAGGAATTCTGAAGTGAGTCGGATTCAGTTAAAGCGAGCAACAGGAGGGAAGAGGGCGCTGTTTAGATATGGTGTTAAAGAGATAATTGCGGAAACAACAGACAATGGATTTTGCAAAACAGATGGAAATGGCTGTCGTCACTGATGAAGTTTCTTTTTTGGACATTGTTGTGCTTGCTCCGATAGAAAGGCGTTTGAGTTGCAAGAAGCAGTAACACCAATTCGGTCTTCCCACAAAGTCATTCGTATTCATCTCTATGGTAATTGCCTGAGCTTGGAGGCATAACTGCACTGTTTAAAAGCCTCTCCTGGCAGCACGCTGTTCCTATTCCTGTAGCTGTGGCCATTTAGCTTTCACCCCACAATTAGCTTGTTTTGTGGGTTTCTTCATTGAAATCACAACAACCTGTGCTTTTCACCTCTCACTTGAAACTTTTTCTGCTGCAAAATTATCATTTGCATCTACACGTTTTACTATTTGCTGCTTGTTATCTGCAGAGTTTGATTTTCTTTTCAGGGGCACTTTTGTTCGGTCCTACATGTCTTTTGATTTAAAATGTCCTGTGGTGCAGGAGTAGTAAATAATGGCACACAATCCTAGAGTGCCCTTGTCTGGTTGTTAGCATTATAAATAAATAAATAGATAAATAAACAAACAAACAAACGAGCACGCATACACACACACACACACAGACACACACAAACAAATAAATGTTGTCCCTCACCTGTCCTGGAGTGGTTTTTCACCTCAAGCTCGGGTCCTCTACCAGAGGCCTGGGAGTTTGAGGGTTCTGCGCAGGATCTTAGCTGTCCCTAGGACTGCGCTCTTCTGGACTGAGCTGTCGGATGTTGTTCCTGGGATCTGCTGGAGCCACTCTCCCAGGTTGGGGGTCACTGCTCCAAGTGCTCCTACAACCACAGGGACTACACTAGCCTTTACCTTCCACATTCTCTCCAGCTGCTCTTTCAACCCTTGGTAATTCTCAATCTTTTCAAGCTCCTTCTTTCTGATGTTGGCATCTTCTGGTATTGCCACATCTATCACCACCGCTCTCTTGTGCTCTTTGTCCACCACCACAATGTCCGGTTGGTTAGCCAGGACCTGTTTGTCAGTCTGGATGCTGAAGTCCCACAGTTCCTTGGCCCTGTTGTTCTCTACCACCTTCTGTTGTATGGCCCATCGGGATTTGGGTACTTCCAGTCCATACTGGGTACAGATGTTTCTGTACACTATCCCAGCCACTTTGTGCCTCTATGCTTTGCCAGCTAGCATCTTACACCCTGCTACCATCTTACACCCTGCTACCATGTGCTGAAATGTCTCAAGGGCATCTTTGCACAGCCTGCACCTTGGGTCTGATCTACTTTGGCCTCTACTTTCCTGGCCTCTATGGCTCTGGTGCTCAGGACCTGTTCTTGTGCTGCCATGATCAGTGCCTCTGTGCTGTCTGCCAGTCCAGCCTTTTCCAGCCATTGGTAGGTCTTATTGATGTCAGCCGCTTCCTCAATTTGATGATGGTACATGCCATGTAGGGGTTTTTCCCTCCAGGTCGCCTGCCCCTCATCTTCTGCACACTCATCGGGCCTCTGCTGTCTGAGACATTGGCTTAGCTCATCCTTTGGGGTCATCTTCTTGATGTATTCTTGGATTTTCGATGTTTCATCTTGGACTGTGGCTTTGACACTCACTAGTCCTCGGCCTCCCATTTTCCGCTCAGTGTACTGTCTCAGGGTGCTGGACTTGGGATGAAAACCTCCGTGCATCGTGTGGAGCTTTCTTGTCTTTATGTCTGTGGCTTCTATCTCCTCCTTTGGCCAGTTTATGATCCCCGCTGGGTATCTGATGACTTGCATTGCATACATGTTGATGGCTTGGACCTTGTTTCTACCATTCAGTTGACTGCCTCACTCTCTGGAGATATTTGGTTGTGGCTGACTTCCTAGTGGCCTCCTCTTGGTCTCCATTAGCCTGTGGGATACCAAGGTACCTGTAGCTGTCTTGGATGTCGCCAATGTTGCCTTCTGGTAGGTCGATCCCCTCAGTTCTGATCATCTTGCCTCTCTTGGAGACCATCTGGCCACTCTTGTCCAACCCGAATGACATTGTCATTGCTGTAGATCCTGGTGGTGTGGATCAGTGAGTCGATTGCTCGCTCATTTCTTATTATCATTATTTTTTACGATTCAAACTTTATTGAATTTCACATTTTACAGTACAAATTCACCAAAACCTAGAAAATTTACAACACACTGCACAATTGTATGTGGCAGTAGAACTCCAAATAAGAATCAGACAGACAACAACATAAAAAAGAAAAAAAAAAAAAAAGAGAGAAGAAAGATACAAGACAGAATGAATCAATCATCACTCGAATACCAAGCATTCTTTCAAATAGATATCCAAGTAAACAGCTCCCTTTATTGCACCCCTTCCACTTCCATCCTCACTTCTACTCCAACCCTCCCAATAACATGTCCAGATTATCAGAATTTATTCACCGACCATTACATTCTATCAACCTTGTAAGGAGTGTTGCCTTAAAAACATTCCCCACTTCTCATAGTATTTATCGATATTATTCATCATATTATAGGATATTCTTTCGTAGGCAGCTACTCTGCCCAATTCTGTGTACTAGTCTTGAAACACTGGGCCTCCTGCATCCTTCCACTTTCTCATTATCATCTGTTTGCCAATCATTATGCTTGTCAGAATCCAATTGGTTAATGGCTTTATAATATGGGTCATGGGTTTGGGGTTGCCGAGTAAATACAGACTGGGGCAGAACTCAAAATCTGCTCTTATGACACCCGTGATGGTCTCATGAACTCTTTTCCAGAACGTCTGGATTTTTGGGCACGACCACAAAGCATGTGTTAGAGTACCCAGCTCCCCCTCACACCT
>OMPJ01044475.1:0-15346 GCA_900312935.1 Carapus acus
AGCGGCTCACAAGTAGGAGCCGGCTCCCGTCCAATCAGAAGTCGGCTCCCGTCGTTCATGTCAACGAGCCGGCTCTCGGAGCCGTTTCGTTCACGACCGACACATCACTACCCATGAGCCTACGCATCACTGTTACGAGAAATCGCACGGTGAATGTTTTGTGACATCTGCCCGTTAATCTCACTGAATTTCGACTTTTGAAATGCGACATTGCTCATAGCGACGGACTAGATTTAATTGTTTGAGGAAAACAGAGAAAGATAGACGACATACGGGTATGGATCCTATATACGCCATATACTGTATACATTCTTGATGGGTCACATACACACGGTTAATATATGTGCAATAATGAATCAACTATCCGCAAAGGACCCTGCAGACTACTCAGGTATCTCTGAGCTGTGTCACCCTTGAGGGCAGATAACAATACATCTGGTGATAAAAAGAAAAATAAAATGTTGATATGATGTGTGAAGGAGGAAGAGATTGTTCCCAAGAAGAATGAAAGTTATGCTTCTGATTCTGGATTCAAATTAGGCTGTAATAAATACCAAACAACAAATCTGTGTTAGTTGAGTTAGCCAGCTCATGACAGATAGAAAGGAGACTTGTATTAACGAATAGAGGAAGACAACTGCATGATATGAAGTTCCATTACCATCATGAACATCACGTCATAAATGTTCATCTCATGATTCCTTTCAGTTCAGATGGTTTATCTCAGAGACTGTGCATGAAGCTGCTTTTGCCTCATGTTTTACAAGACATTTGACTGCCTCTCAGCACATTAACACAAAGAAACAAGCTTGATCTGTTTATTGGTGTCATTGTAATACAATTTGCCTCCACGTGGCACAGGACACACAGTAAACACAATATTTTTGAAAAGGTGCTGTAAGTTGGAGACATGCTCAAATTCAGCTGCTTTTTCCAAAGTCTTAACTGTCTGCATGTTAAAAGGCTTATGATTGAAAATACTTAAACCTTTCCGTCATAATATAGCAGTAGCAATAAATCTAATATAATTAAGTATAGTATACCGATAAAGTATTGAGTCGGTATGTTGAGTCATTGTCTGCTCACTCAGACATTAAGCCCTCTTTGATGAGGTTTAGCTCATAGCACAAGGTCTCATAGCGATAAGCCATACGGATTTGGGCCACGTTCGTCTTACGGATGTCATTACCCTGTGGACCCTCCTCCAGGTAGTCCTTACCCAGGAAGTGAACCTTTTCCTGAGGGAGAGAGCACAGCACAAAGCACGATTTATCACACATATAGGTGCACTTATCTTTCTGTGAGCCATGAGAAATATTTTCTGTTTCAGAAAGCAATTACGGGCATAGTATGAGGCATGTTACCTCATGAGACAAGCCACTCTGCAGCACGCTGTTCCTGGATATCTCACACATGTCACAGGTGCTGAGCTTGAACACCTGAGCTGCAATGGCATATTCCTCCATCAGAGGCTCCTGTGAATACAAAAAAACTGCAATCTTGACCACACCGTGATTCGTTCACCTCCCTGTGCTTCTGACAAATCGAATATTATGCAACACGTTACATAGCAAGCAAGGGATATCAGTTCTCAGCAGGTGGAAGTAGCAAGATCCTCAGAGGTAATGACAGTGCTACCACTGAATCTGAGACTGGATGACACTTAAAATTCACCAACTCGTCTCATGGTATAAAGAGGTGAATTCTGTGTAATTGGTGAAAATTTTCACCAATCGCATCCATCACATTCTCTTGTGACGAGTGTGCAACAGGTGACATGATTCTACTTCCCTATGCTTGTAATATTTCAATGTTTACCCAGTTGGTGAAAGGGTGAATCCATATCAAACATGGTTCAGCCTTCACCCTTTCCCACATTAAATCAAAGCCATGTTCTTTGACCTTGGTGTAGTGGAACTGCATAGGGTCATCTGTGGAGAGCGAGACCACCAAGCCTTTCTTTTGGAACTCCAGGAGAGGGTTCTTGGCATATTCCAGGAACAGGCTGTTGTTGCTGAGAGGGGACATGGCAATAGGGATTTGGGCCATAAAGTACAGGTACTGCAGCACCGGACTCTGTTGGTAAATGAGAAACAAATAGATATCATTATGCAACACAGGCTTTGACCATCCTCCGGTAATCATGAAGTATTTTGTATTTATCATGTTCCCCTCTGGCCTGGGGACCATATGACATTGTGCATTGTTTCTCCTTTCATAATTGCCAACGATTTTGAGACCACATTTAGGTTTATCACTGACCTTCTTAAGGTTAAGGCCATGGGAGATGTTGTCTGCCGTCATGAAAGCAGCCAGCAGATGGGTGATGGCACCAGCCTCACCACAGTGAGGCCTGAACAAAAAGGTGTTCATTCCCCTCTGTCTGCAAAAGAGCATCAAGATGGAATCTTTTTCTCATTGCAAACCCAAAGGAAGTGATTTCCCATGTAGCTGCTCAACTTATTTATCATTTTAATACAACCTGGGAACAATATTCGTTGTCGTACAATACCAGTCTTCTGTTCAACTGTTAATACATCAGTATATTGGTAAGTTAGTATTTGAAGATATCGGTACATTGTTACATCTGTACAAACAACAAGTTGTGAGCTCTGTGTAATTTTTCGATCATCAGACACTGACTTCCTATTTGTCATATTCATATATTACATTTTAATCCTAAACTGTGTGAGGATCTGTGCCACAAGTTGTACCTCTATGTCATTTCCCTTGGAACTGCGATTGCCGGTAATCCGAAAGATTAATGAAGGCATTTTATCTTTATCTCATCTTATGTTATGTGGATGGTTGTATGTGTGCTTGAAGAGAGGATAAGGTAACAAGTAATCCTATTGACTACAGATGTGTTTAGTGTCAGGAATACAGATATGGTGCTAAACAGTTGGAGGCAGCTCATAGATTATTGGAAGTGAAATATAAATGATAAGAATACGCACCTGCGGAGCTGATTGAGAACTACAATGTTGGCATACATGTAGTAGATGTAATAAGTGTAGGATGGATTTTTCTCAATATCCCACTCCTCTGGTTTGGGGCTCTTAGTGGAGAACATGTGACCACTGTGCTTGGATTCATCGTCCACACTGTCAAAACCTGTCACCTACACAACAAATTGCAATGGTTAAATCATGCTAATGTAATTGAATAATGAATCATATTTTCAGATGTAAATAACTTTTTGTTGTACATGTTGTACCTAATAGATATCGTCCTGGCATCTGTTCATGAACGATAAATAAAATGAACAAAAACACTGTAGTTGAGAACGAATTTGGAATTGGATTTTGACAACTGCTGTACCCATATCTTGACCTAGCCAAGGGTGAGGCTCGGGAGTTAGGGTGGACATTTGAGATGACATGTGAACACTGACTGGGAATGCCTGTTTTTGATGATTACTTTGGACCTTTAACCACACAAATTATTTCACATAGCACTGACTTACATGTTTGAGGAAGATGCTGAGCTCGGGATGGGATTGTGGGTCAATTGTAGCCTGGAACACAGGAAGGAAGATATTCTCCAACATCTTGCCAAAGTGGGGAACAAAGTTTCTGCCTCTGAAGATGTCACTTAGTGTAGAGAAAAAGAGACGATAACCACACAGAAGTAATGGGTCTCGTGTATCATTTAATCCATGTCAGAAACAAAGGAGCAAAATGTGCTTTGAAATTTACAGTAAATGGAAACTCACTAGATCCTGGGGATTTGAATCATCCATTTAAGATTTGGGGAGAAAACTCGGTGCTTGACAAACCATGAGGCCAGCTTGGGCCATTCAGTAGGGTTGCAGCCATAGATTGACAAACGGGGCTCGGCGTATTGGTATTTTGCCTCCTCCAGATCGCCTGCTACTTCCTCGTTAACACAAAGGTTAAATCTGCTCAGATTTCATGAGGTCCAGTTACACAACACATTATCTGTCCTGCAAATCAGTGGCTCAGAGGTGAGTGAACAAAGTATAGTAAAATAACACCCATTTTTCACCTATTAAACTTTCACTTTTGAGACCATAGATGTTTTTGTTTTTGAACATAAGGAGTGAGGCATTTGAGAGTCCAACCTTGATGATGGTAGCAAAGTATTCTCCACTGATGTGGTTCTCCGTCTTCAGGTAAAGGTCACGCAGCTCACTGGCTCCCACTGGGTTGTATTTGGCATTGAACTTGTCGAACCTCTGGAAAGTTTGTCTCCCCTTTGCAAGTCAAGAAACACAGCAAAGATAGGATTTGGTACCATGCCAAATGTAGATATTGCAACATGATGTTATTCAAGTGGCTAACGGCATTGTTCCCTAAATAAACACATTCAAAAACTACAAATTTGAAACTACCATCAGTCTGTTGTAGGAAATTGAAGATTTGTTTGTATTGCATTACTGTCTTTAAATTTGTGATATGGCAATTTGCAGTCTGATAAGGTATAGGACCTACTGTGCCTTTTACTGTACTGTACTGTTTCACAGTGCAGCTGTGCGGTACAAGGATGTGCATCAAATTTGTACATCAAATGTTAATCAAATTTTCTTTGTGGTATATTCCTGGAAATGTTCCCGAGTCACATGCAATTACATTGACCGACATACAGCGTGCACATCCAAGGAGTCCACGGTGAGGTTATAGGGATGCAGGTTGAGAGATTCAAACAGTTCCTTCATGGTGACCTCCTGGCCTTTCAGATTGTGCACCACACGGTCAGAATCCACTCGATAGGATCTTTTGATGAAGCGGAGCAAGTGCTTCTGGTTCATACAGGCTGCAGCATGGATGTGAGTGTCAACCTGCAGCGGCATGTCAGGCAGAGTTCAGTTGTCTAGCGTTATACTGTGAGAGTATGAATTTAGTCACAAGAGGGCGCTACACACCGTAAAGCAATAGGATTCATGGTTATGAATTCCCTTTTCGGTGCTCCGGGCAGCATTTTACCTCAAAATCTTATTGACCTCTCATGAAGAACTTAAATCCCTTACAAAGTCATGATAAACAACATAAGAACTTTATCGGGTTTGGGTGTAGAAATTTGTGCACTCTGGCACTGGGTCCCACTGTTGAACAGTCATCGGACTTATTTCTTATGATGAATATTCTACAGATTGATAGTTATCATGTAAATCATAAATCATGAAAATACTAAAACCTCAGACATGTAATTGCTCTCATTGCTTTTTTTTAAAACCCATATCTAGATTTCAGGTTGTTGCTTCAGAGATTGGAATAACAGGAGTCTACCTTCCTGCAGTTGTAGAAGTCCCTGTGTGGGTTAATCTTCAATTCTTTCATCTCCTCCATCTCATTCAGCATCTCATGCACATTGAATTTGGACATGAGGAACTTCAGGCGGCGGTGAGTATACGTTTTGCTGCAGGTCACACAGCATATAACGCATTACAAAAGTCTTTCTGAATTTACTGGAATGTATCACAGTTTTTGATAGGAAGAAACTTGAGCAACAAACATGAATTTATGTGTTATGTACAAGTGGTTGACTGGTTCTGCACATGATAGTTCAAAAGCAAAACCAGTAAGCAACAAGATAGAGCACATTCCTTTCTAAATTTAGGAAAAGCGCTGTCAACACTGTTTTGGACCCTTACGTTGGACCCTGGGCAATGAGGGCAATGAGGAAGTTCATGTCGTCGATGAAAGTGTTATAGTGGGGGCAGGGTAGGTCCAGAGGCTGCTCGTTATCTGCAGCGGCTGCATCTCTGTACACACACATAACGCCTTCCTTCATACAAACAACATATCCTAAGTTTTCTGGCAGATCCTGGGTATCGAAGGGGTCTTCTCCATTACTTGGAGGACACGTGAAGACTGAGGACAGATGTGAAACACACATAGATAAATGCATGCAGTCTTAATGAGGACAATATCTGGAAATATCTGACGGCATTCAATTTGCTAGTCAGAAATACAAGCCCCACAATTTGGAAAGATTGAACTCATTCCACCTGGCTGAACTTGGTCCTCAGGCTTGAAAGTCTCCCCTTCAATATCACGCAGGTACTGAGAGGCTGTCCTTGGGAAGCGTTGGTAGGCCAGCCTCATGTACTTCTCCCTGATGGTCATGGCTCGGTACAGACCTTTGCAAGACTGCTCAAAATCATCCATAGTCACCTGAAATGCAAAAGCAGCAAATCATTTGCTCTACTGAGCTATTTGGCCTGTTTATGTGCAAATTAGTTTCAGTGATGGGCAAGATCTTTGCTCTCAATTTACTTAGATAACAGTTAAAGTTGTGAAGATTATGAGAAAATATTTTTCCACTATGTTGAATATGATCTTAGTCGAAGGTTTTAAGACTGTGTGCAATAATACAAAAAGAAGTAGTCTGCAGAGGACCTACGAGAGAGAGAAATCATCCATCAGTAGCAGGGGCCAAATGCGTCTTGGTTGATGTACTGCAGGGTAAATGCAGTAACCAAGTGCATATGTCATGGGGCACAAACATTTATGTACTATATACTAAGTCTCTAATTTCATCACATTTTGAGATCTAAAGAAAGGCACTGTGCACTGACAGGCAGCAACAGAGAAACTGAACGGTTGCCGTCAAAATGTGCGCCTGCCCAGAGCACATGACTGCAAAGCTAAAGGTCAAAGCATCAGTCTTGAAACCTAAAACCTATCTGCTTCACTGTGCATCTGCATGTGTGTGTGTGTTGTGGAGTTTAGACTGATGGCTCTGAGTGGGGGACATGCTAGGAGAGGTCTTTGACCCACACACATGCAGTAAAAGAATGTCAAAGTCTCGGGCATGGCAATGAACCTGACCACTGTTAATGTCACTGCAGAACAATAATTCTGTGGGTAGCTGGTGCTAGGCTGAGCCAAATATTTTTCAAGATGGTCTGTTAAGTATAATGGCTTGGACAGAGAACAGAGCTCACTCCTGCAGCGTAGTCTCCTATGATGGCCACTCTCTGGAAATCAGGCACCTCCATGTACGTCGGTGTGTCCACCTCCACCATAGGAGCAGCAGACTGACCTGCAGTCCCAGGGACAGCAATGAGGCAACAGTGGCCTTTCTTTTTGCTTCTGAAGAAGAGATGTGAGGTACAATTTACCACGTGTCAAGATTCAGAAATTTGTTTTGTTTCAGAACAAATGTTGCCTGGTGAGTTCCTCTGGTCTACATCACTATCTTGCAGAGAGCATTGTAACCTTATCCTGTCAACTGAGTTGTATTGGAATAAAGGTCAGACAGTTAATGCAAATTGATGATGTGTGAAAACTCACCGTTTTTCCACGTTGTCATCAGTGTGCAGATGGTGGGCCATCTCATGGTGAATGATGGGACAGTCCTCACCCACATCAAACATGGATATCTCATCTCGGACATTTTCGTTTTTTGTCTCTGATGCGAAGACCTGCTCGGCGAAGGCCCGCATATGATCATCGGTCTCTGCAGGCATGGCAGATATATCTTGTGTCACATGGTGGGAATTTAACAGTTCTTTGCAATACGGTCTTCTCATTCATTTTCAAACATGCAGCACTAATCCCAAAACAAAATGTGGATATACCGTAATATGATAACGGAATTTGCTGCAAGAAGCAAACAGTTGAATATATGAAATCAAGCGTTGGATATGTGATCTCATAGTATCTCCATAACATTAAATGTTTGCAACCCAACCTAAATATGCCCACCTTGATTTATTCAGTGTCTGATCTGCACACCACAAACCATGCAATATTGTGTTGCATTAACTACAGCAATAACACACTCACTGCTTATACAAACACAAAGAACAACATCTGAAGTTTTACCAGTGAGACTTTACTAGCTCATGTTTTTCACTGCATACCTGCTTTTCCACGGGAACCGTTCTACTCTTTGCCAAGGGCCGTACCAATGCCTTAATTTAGGACCTGACCCACATTTTCAAGGGTTTTGCCTGACACTTGACTCATCTCCAATTTCTTGAACTGCATTCACATTATTTTCATCATGTGTGTCTTTTGGGCATCTCCGAATGACCCAAATGCTCAAAGATAGACTGAATTGTGTTAATTCTGGCATTGAAAGTCTTTTCTCCAAACAAACCAGTGTGGTCCACAACACATTTGCCACCCTCTGACAAACTGACTAATCTCAATCTCTGATATTATTTCATTTTAGTGGCTGCGTATGCTAACCGTCGGGAAGGACCTCTGCATTTGCAAATCATGCCATCAGGAGGTGGATCAGACATAGGCAAAGTGGCCATGGAATAATGTTGTAAAAATACATACAAAGTAAGCATACGGGGTAATCCTGCAGGAAAAAATGTTTCAATAACAAATTGCTTGCTTTCATGCTTCATCAAGCAACCACATAAAGTATAAGCAGCATTATATATTCTACTGTCATAATTCTTTATGGCTGTATTCTGTTTTCCATGCACTGTCAGCAGAAGTAATGGTTGTACAGTCTAAAGATGGTCTAGTGGGGCACACATGCTTCTCACATTCCTCCACGTGTTTTCTATCCTTAGCATTGGAGAAATTTGAATAAACAAAAGGTAGAGGTTACACTTCCTCAGCTACAAAGCATTCAACTGGGGCAATGACACTTTTACATTCTCTGTACTTACTATGTTGACCTGAATATATCCAGCAAGAGGGTGGAACCCAAAAAGTAAGTAAGATAGAATGTTAGAAAAGCAGTTATGTGTCTCAGGCACAGTGAGTACAGAAAGTTTTCAGACCTCAACAATGTTAAAAATTTGTTGTTTTAGCCCCCCTTTTGACATCAACACATGATTTCCCATGGGACTCTGACAGCCTTGCTTTAAGTCTTCAGTGTTGACTTCTGCCCAGTGATCCAATTGTCACTGGATCCCATGCAGTCCACCTAATAGCCCAATATTGCAGTGGAAGATGCAATGATCTCCATGTCGTTTATAGTGTTCATAATCAAATTTGGGAGGCTGACAGCATGATGACAGTCATGTCTTTTGATTTCCACAGTTTTTAAACAACCATTCATTGAGGCTCCACTGGTAGACTTGGTCAACAACTCACTCACAGGCTGGCTGCAGTATGTGACACTGAAGAACATTATCATATCAAGTCATTTTGGCAACCAACACCAGGACACCTCAGTAGACAGTTCTTTTCCCGTTTTCATGCTTAACCTAGGACGTTTTGCATTACTCCCAGTCTTGCTAATCATATGTCTGGGTGAACAATCCAGTAGTGGGTTATATTAAGCAAGAGTCTGAGTTTAACGGTGCTGTGGACTGAACCATCTGCACTGGAACATCTCCAGAGCAAAGGAGCAGGTAGAGGACCTGATCAAGAAGAGGACACATCCAAGTTGTGTTATCACGCAAGGGTTAGAGGTAGAGATAGTTGAGGGGTAAAAGTATCTCGGTGGGTAACTAAGAGACAGGCTTGGAGTGCCAAAAGCAACACCAGCAGCAAAAAAAAGCCAGAAGTCTCTTAATGACTACAGAACTTTGCTATTTGCATTGCGGATGCTACCGTCATCTGATGTGCTGTTTTGAGCTGAGAATTTAAGATGAAGACATCAGTCGCCAATGACCCAAGAAACTCCTCAGGAAGGCTGGTGCTGGTCGTAGCAGTGGAGCTAGAGTGCTTGGCAGAGGGATGCTGAGGAAATTTCTTGGCATCACAGACAACACGCTGGATGTTGAACAGGGCACCCTCGTGGACCCCTTGGTGGACTTGTGACACTGCCGAAATGCACCCCTGAATGTCACAGGAAGTCTTTCATTCCAGTTTCCATGAAGCTGTGTAACACCACCCTTTACAGGCAACTAGTTGATGATCAACAAATGTAAGGATGGATGCTATGTGATATTCGCAGTGGGTTTTTTATCTTGTGGTAATGATGGCCTTTCATACCAAAATAATCAGGAAACTTCATGAGTACTGAGGGTACATTACTTGAGATGCCTCTAAGCACCTAGATAATGATTCCCTCTTAAATCATCCTCAAGTAGAGATGGTTGGAAGGAAGAAAACACCTGTGGATATTCTGCTGAAACGTAAGTATAAGTTCATGTTGAACCAACACAACAGAAACCTTCCATCCTGACAGCTGGAGGCCCTGCATTGACAAAATGGACTGTGACCACAGACTGATATCATTCTGCTGGATAGATTAGAATAAGGATTCTCCCCAGTGGCAAACAGCAGGATCCACTGTGATGGGTTGGGTTGCAGTATTCATATTTCAAATGGCATTCCCAATGTAACAAAGGTTTAGCCCTTTCACAGTATGTACTTTCTAAAGTTCAAAGGTTCAGAACTGAATACACGAGTTACTATATATTTTCAGCCCAGGATACTAAGTGTGCTTAAATATGACACATGGGCTGGAGGAATTTGTTGACAGTTGAGATTAATGAAATATCCACTATAGGCAGTGACATTCAGTCACTCCCTAAACGGCACTTTTGCATTGCTTGCTATGATTTTATACACAAGTAACATGATATGATGATGTATCATATGATGATGATATTTCATGTCTCAGCATCTGCCAGTAACATGTCTCACACGCTCATTCAGTTATCTATTATTTGACCTGTCATCTATCTTGAACACTGAAATTTTGATCAGTTAGTTGATATCAGTTTTAGGTAATCCTGCGTTTTTTTTGAGATCTTCATATAGAAAACTGAATTCTCATTCAGTAAACACTGAAGGGTTAGGAAAATCCATCATGTTCAGCTGTAGTCCTGGCTAATGGTAGTAAGTGGAGTGTGCCCTCTAATGTAGGTCAGTGTAAAGGTTTGAGAACACTCACTTCCACCGGAGGTCAGCAGACATGTACCAGATATTACTGAATATTGAACATATGGGCGAAAGAACTAGACTGGTTGCACAAAGATTACCAAATGATCTATGCTATAATATTAGAATATATCAGACATCACATAAAGTACTGCAGACATGCCTCTAAAATAGAATTCATCAATTTCCATTTGAGAGTCACGTCAATGGAAAAACTCAAAGATGGTGTTGAGCTTCTAGTGTTGAGCTTCTTACCTGGAACTTCGACTTTAGGCATGTTGATTGTGTTCTGCACGAATACTCCTTGAGAACTGCTAAACGGTGGTCAGCTACCGAACCCCCTGCAACGAAGAAGTGAGGCATTTATGCTCCATGTCTCCAATATTAAGCTCTCAGCCTCAAGTGTAACCAGAGCCTCAGGTGGCCACACAGAAAATGTTTGAACACATCATGGGGTTCATGTGTGTGCAACTCTATTTTAAGTTGTTAACAAGCACCAGGGGCTCAGTGACAGATACAGTCTACATACAAAGACAGGGGGCATGCGTGTAGGAGGGGACAAATGTTATGAAACACACACATAGCCAGTGCACATGGTCCTCAGCATGGATGGTGTCTGGGTGCAGTGACCAGTGGATATATACTGTTAATGTTTTTGTTATCCTTTAGAAGTCTTATTATAGATTAGGCTGCTATGAAGTTGTCTTGAATGTTTTGAAATCACGCCAGCATGTGTTTTAATGTGCCTGTGGAGTGAAAAACATTTGTCACTTGTCGCAGTTCTGATTAATCTGATACAGTTAATCCAGTTGAATAATGACAGTGATGCCATTTAACAAACATTGATGTCATCAATACTAAAATGTACCCCTTATTATGTCAATTTAAATATACTAGCGTGTGTAATGAGAACACCTTAAATTTGGCATGTGTGTGTATCTGTCATAGCTAATGTCAACTGATGATTTGGCAAAAAATTGTTCTGAACACTTGTTAAAATGTGATACACAAGCCCTCTGCTGAAATTAGAGCTGAGATTTATACTTGATTCTTCAGGAAAATCCCGATAGCTTCGTTAAAAATAAACAACGGTATTAAATGATCAGCAAGATTTCCGGTATCACAGTTACTGTCTATGTGTAAGACAAACAAGGGTCACCTCCAAATGGGAAATGTCAAAGCAACCTTAACTACCGCAAATACTATGTATCACAGAAGCTGAATGCAAATGTCTATAATGTGCACTGTAATGTCTATATTTGTAATAATTATGCTGAAAAACTCAGTCGGAATGTACACCTGTCAGAATTTTTTCACGTTGCAATTGTGTCCCTTCGTTCACAAAACAACTCAGTGCAGTATTATTGACATGGCATCAACTATCAGGGCACATATAATATACTATTGCAACTCATGAACTTTAAAATTAGCACACAAAAATCATCCTGTAGTTAACATCAATGTAAGTAGATGGAAAGTACAGATAGGGAAAGAGCTTAGCAAAGAGTTTAGCAGATGACTTACAGGATAGGCAGATTCAGCTGCTTTACATCTCATATGACACCTATTAAATCATGGAGCAAGTGCCCCCTTAATGTTGTGTACCTCTGGAATATCCTCCCACAGTATCTGCATATATTAATCTACATGGTTATGAAAACAGTGATACTGTAGACCGATTGGTCCAATAAAAGTATCTGGGCCTAAGTTATTCCTGGACATTTTTGAGAGTCAGGAAAAGGTCAGGAAAAGCTCATTCATTGACACACATTTTGTAAAGATCGTTTGCACAGATAGAAAAAATTCCCCCCAGAGTTAGATTTCTGCCACTTGGACCCATGATTCCATATGCTGTTGTCATGAGCAGCTGTTCAAGTTCAGGAGTGAGTATAGGAAAGACAATAGCTTGTCCCCTGACCAAGTTTCCCTTTTGTCATGACTGTGGTATAGTATTTGCAATGGTGCTGCACAGATTCACTAATGAATCTTGGGTATTATCCCCCTCATTTGAGAATTAAAGAACCAAGGGTAGTTGAACTTCCTCACTTAATCTATTCCCTCCTATAGAGGGCAATCCACAGGTTTTGTGTCAAGTAAAGTCAAGCCTCAGATTTCTATGTGCTGCCTCCCAGCTGCTTCACACTGAGCGGTAAACCAATTCAGGAAGTCGGACAGTGAAGTTACAGACTGACAGATCGTCTGCAAAAATCAGTCTAACCACCAATATGCAAACTCTCCTCCCAGCTGACTTGTCTTTGGAATCCTATCCATGAATACCACACACCACAAGATAGATGAGAAAACACAAGACTGGCAGAGGCCAAACCTTATTGGGAAGGTGTCCACCTCACCAATGAGGACCTTCTCACTACTGCCACATTGAAAACCCAGCAGAACTTCCAACATGATTTCCAAGGAAACACTGTCATAGATTTGTCTGAGTCCACCCATCAGTTGTACAGTGAATGAATAAACAGACTCCAATGGTTTGGCAAGTGGTCATATCCCCCCTTTCCAGCATCAGGTACTTCTGCCTTGGTAGGTCATACATTATCATATCATTATCATACATCCATATTTCTTTCTCTCTAACAGGAGGAACTAGCACTTTGTCACTGTCTAAGCACTGTCTCTGACTTAAATGCAATGTTGAAGAGATTTGGGCGCCTCTCAGCCATTTGCAGATTTTGACATACAACATCAAATCTCAAGTCTTGACAATAAAGAGTTGTTCTGCCCGGTTTCTGTAGATTAGGCTTTAAATGATATAGTGATTGTGGCAACGGGGTGAGGCATTTATTCGTTCCTCCTGGTGTCACTCTTATAGTAAAATTTCTGTCTACTGTTGAGCCAACCACCAATGCATGCACCAATAATGCCACTTCAATGCTGCTTCTTCTGTGGGTAACAGCAACACAGATAATTGGATAATTGGCATCATGGATAATTGGCATCATGGATAATTGGCATCATAAGAAAACATTCTATCAACTTCCACCGCTATGCTGACGATACACAACTGTATCTGTCAGTGAAACCTGAGGAAACCAACCATCTAGCTAAACTCCAGGCTCGTCTTAGGAACATAAAAGCGTGGATGACCCGTAACTTTCTGTTGCTCAACGCAGACAAAACTGAAGTTATTGTTGTTGGTCCAGAGCACCTCAGAAACTCTTAACGTGATGACATTGCTACTCTGGATGGCTTTACCTTGGCCTCCAGCACCACCGTAAAAAATTTAGGAGTCGTCTTCGATCAAGACCTTTTACTAAATGCCCACATTAAACTAATGTCAAGAACCGCCTTCTTTCACTTACTTAACATCGCTAAGGTTAGGCACATGCTGTCACTAAAAGATGCTGAAAAGCTAATACATGTTTTTGTGACCTCCAGGCTGGATTACAGTAATTCTTTATTCGCGGGCTGTAGCAACAAGACACTGAAGCCTCTCCAGCTGGTTCAGAATGCTGCAGCACTTATACTGATAGGAACTAAGCTGAGAGACCACATCTCCCTAGTGTTAGCTTCTCTTCACTGGCTGCCAATAAAATCGAGAATAGAATTTAAAACCCTTCTCCTTGCTTACAAGGTGCTCAATAATCTGGCACCATTGTAACTTAAAGAGCTGATTGTGTCTTATCATCCAACCAGAACTCTTCGATCCGAAAGCGCCGAGTTATTAGTGATCCCCAAAATCAGCAAGAGTAGAATAGGGGGCAGGGCCTTTAGCTATCAGGATCCTGTCCTGTGGAACCATCTTCCTGCTTCAGTCCGGGGGGGCGGATACCCTCACTGCTTTTAAGAGTGGGCGAAAAACTTTCCTTTTTCGATAAAACTTATAGGTAGACAAAGCTATGCGACCAGAAACAGACTGAGCTCTCCTCTCCCCCTCTTCCTCAATCTCCTCTCCCTCTCCGCCTCACTTGCACCCATCCACCCTTACCTGCATCCCATCCATCCATCCATCCATCCATCCATCCATCCATTTTCTGCCGCTTATCCGGGGCCGGGTTGCAGGGGCAGCAGTCTTAGAAGGGAAGCCCAGACTTCCCTCTCCCCAGACACCTCCTCTAGCTCCTCTGGGAGGACCCCAAGGCGTTCCCAGGCCAGCTGGGAGACATAGTCCCTCCAGCGCGTCCTGGGTCTTCCCTGCGGCCTCTTCCCAGTTGCACTTACCCGGAATACCTCCTTAGGGAGGCGTCCGGGAGGCATCCGGTTTAGATGCCCGAACCACCTCGGCTGGCTCCTCTCGATGTGGAGGAGAAGTGGCTCTACTCTGAGCTCCTCTCGGGTGGCAGAACTCCTCACCCTATCTTGGAGAGAGCGTCCAGCCACCCTACGGAGGAAACTCATTTCGGCCGCCTGTACCCGAGATCTTGTCCTTTCGGTCATGACCCAAAGTTCATAACCATAGGTGAGGGTAGGAACGTAAATTGACCAGTAAATCGAGAGCTTTGCATCGCGGCTCAGCTCCTTCTTCACCACGACTGACCGGTACATCGACCGTATCACTGCCGCCGCTGCACCGATCCGTCGGTCGATCTCCCGTTCTATTCTACCCTCACTCGTGAACAGGA
>OMPJ01044484.1:0-26856 GCA_900312935.1 Carapus acus
TCCGTTTTTTTGCATTTTGCGGTTCGGATCGAAAACACGAAATGGACAGACGGGAAAAACGGGAGTGAATTAGATGTTATTCCTTCATTGGTGCGGTTGACGTGACCCGGAAGCTCGGTCATGAGCAGAACTTCGGCCGCCATCTATCCATCATGGCGGTGCCGCAACCACACACTTCTCTTATCACGGAGCTTTTCGACAGCGGTTCGTCAAACGCCGAGATACCCCAAAAGTTCGAGCAGATTGGTATCCGACGTCGCTCGGAGATGAGTGTCAGAAGACTTTGTGCGAGGAGGAAAAGACAGCCACGTGTCAGACGCTTTGATACAATCTACACATGAGGTGAGTTTCCATTCATGGCTTCTTTCACACTATATCGCAGATATTGTATATAGGCGTAAGTCCCGTGGGGGACAAGACCCTTAATTCCACCCAAAAAGTTGCTCCCCTCTGTCCCGTATTCTCCTCAAATGACATACTTTTACTGAATTAGTTCAACTCAGTGCAGTCGCGTAAACATGATCTTATTCCAGATCTGCAGTGGTGAACCACGGCATGTGGGAGCAGGTTGGGTGGATCATGGTAGTTTGGGGTTTTCCCTTTGTCTTCACATGCAAGAGAGGCTGTCAACATACACACAAAACCTCAGCAGGACACCACACCTCCAAACCACGTCAACAAGAGTTTGGAGGTGGATGTCATTTGACATAAAAAATAATACGATAAAGTATAAAAAAAGTATTTTCAACTAACTAAAGTATAAAAATAATACAATAAAGTGGAGTCCAACTCCTATTTGTGACTCAGTTCCAACAGGACCAGGGTTTTGATATTCTAAGTCTCATTTTCGGGCCCAATATTTAACATCTCACCATGTCACAGTGAAAGTTGGGATTACTGTTTTTCTTTTAGTCGCTTAACTTCAGTCCTCTTTTTATAAATGATGGGTAATTTCATCATTATTTCTATAACAGAACCTGCGGGTTGAGCGGCTGTGTCCAGAAGTGAAGAAGCGTGTGAACTATCCACTGAAACAGGCTCTGGTGGACATGTCAAATGTCAAGTCAGCCAAATGGGACTCGACAGAGTGGTGCGTTTATGAAATGCACACGGTATCACAGGTATGCTCAAGTGAAGTTTTGATCCATTATTTCCACTCCCAGTCCACCAAACTAAACCAGTATTGCTTTGCTCCCATGTCTTAGGTGGTGGGATACCCAGTGAACTGACAGCAGGTGGCTGCCCGGCCAAAGTCTGAGAGGAGCTGCTGCTGCAAACTGTTGTGAACAAGACTTGGGATCCTCACTGAGCTGGGAGTCTGCTTTTGGAGCACATCCACGACAGACGCCGAGCAGAGCAGAGCTTTGCTGAGAGCTCCCCTGACATGGCTCTTCTTTTGAATCATGTTGTTAACAACCAGGATACTCTGTTCCATACTCTGTTATCTGCCTGATAAATGTAATGTAGTCATTGGATAATGTGACCATTTGGTCTGTTCAACATATATTGAAACTCATGGATGCACTGCAGTTATTGATGAACGTTACAAAGCTGCCATGTCCCTAAGTTGTAAATTCAATATTTTGGCAAATAGTTCTTAAACAGCTTTAATTAACCACGCGAGGCTTAAAAGGCACAGAAAAATTTTGTTTTTTTATTGACTTCAAATTCATTAAGCTTAATACTCAGCTGGAACTCCACACATATGTAGGCCAGATAGTGCAGTGGTTAAGACTACTGCCTGTAACGCAGGGCATAGGGGTTCAAACCCCACTCAGGGTTAACATCCACTTAACTACAATGCTACGGCAAGGGGGGGCCAGGACACTAGGTCTGTTGGGGGATGTCTTCACCCCCCTGCTTTAGTTATTATTTCATACATTCGTGTTAATGTTAAATAAATTGTCGTCAAAATAAAATTTTCTTTTCATGTTGTCTTTATTTATGTACTTGTTTATTTGATTGTCTTCTCTTATAAAGTGTCTTTTCGTCTAGTTTTCTAATTATAAAGTGTATTAGAACATTAGACAAAAAGAAAACACTTCACGAAATAGACACTTAATAAAACACTTTAAACAAAATAAAGTCTTTTCTTCGTGTCGTCTTGGAAAAGTCTATTAACCTAACACTAGACGAAAAGACACTTAGGTTAATAGACGACACTATTTGAATAGAGCACAACTTCAATAAAACACCACAAAAACAGTTCATTTTTTCAGATGCATCAGACGCAGATGAAAGCATCTCTGGAACAGAGAACCCTGGTTGTTCTCGTCGATCTGCTCCAAAAGCAGACTCCCAGCTCAGTGAGGGTCACAAGTCTTGTTCACAACAGTTTGCAGCAGCTCCTCTCAAGACTTTGGCCAGGCAGCCACCTGCTGTCAGTTCATTGGGTATCCCATCACCTAAGACATGGAATCAAAGCAATACTAGTTTGGTTGGGTGGACTGGGAGTGGAAATAATGGATCACAATTTCACTTGAGCATACCTGTGATCCCGTGTGCATTCCATGAACGCACCACTCTGTCGAGTCCCATTTGGCTGACTTGACATGTCAGATTTGACGTGCACAATTTTGTGAGGTTGTCATCCAGGTCCTCCACAATCTCTTGGTCCAGCAGGTGCACCAGAGCCCGTTTCGATGGATACTTCACATGCTTCTTCACCACTGGCCACAACCGCTCAACTTGCAGGTTCTGTTACAGACATAATGATGAAATTTCCCATCATTTAGAAAAGGAGAACTGAAGTCGAGTGACTGCAGGAAAAACAGTAATCCCCACTTTTACTTTGACATGGTGAGATGTTAAAAATTGGGCCCAAAAAACCCTGGTCCTGTTGGAACTGAATCGCTTATCTCCTACTAAGTGTGAGTCACAAATAGGAGTTGGACTCCACTTTTGCATTATTTTTGTAAAATGTCAAACGACATCCACCTCCAAACCCTTATTGACGTGGTTTGGAGGTGTGGGGTCCTGCTGAGGTCTTGCGTGTATGTTGACTGCCTCTCTTGTATGTGAAGACACAGGGAAAACTCCAAACTACCATGATGCACCGCAACCTGCTCCCACATGCCGTGGTTCACCACTGCAGATCTGGAGTAAGATCATGTTGACTCGACTGCACTGTCGTATACAATGTCGTATAAGGAGAATACAGGACAGAGGGGAGCAACTTTGTGGGTGGAAGTAAGGGTCTTGTCCCCCACGGGACTTCCGCCTATATACAATATCTGCAATATTGTGTTAAAGAAGCTATGAATGGAAACTCACCTCATGTATAGATTGTATCAAAGCGTCTGACACGCGTCTGTCTTTTCCTCCGCACATTATGCCGAGCACAAAGTCTTCTGGCACTCATCTCCGAGCGATGTTGGATACCCATCTGCTCGACCTTTTGGGATATTTCGGCGTGTGTCGAACCGCTGTCGAAAAGCTCCGTGATGAGAGTAATGTGAAGCTTCGGCGCCGCCATGAAGGATAAAAAGTCGCCGAGGTTCCGCCCATCGCCGACCTTCCGGGTCATGTGAACCGAACTGATGAAGGAATAGCATCTAATTCGGTCCGTTTTTCCCGTCTGTCCATTTCGTGTTTTCGATCCGAGACGAAAAATGAAAAATGACAAAAACGGGTATTTTTTCGAATTTTTGATTATCGATATTCGAGTTTGCTTCCAAAACGAGCAAACCAAAAACGGAAACGGCTCGGTAGCTTGTGTTCTCTGGTCGAAGTATCGGAGCTACAGGTGTGTGGAGCAGCTGACCCGGGGTGTGTGCGGGGTAATTTTGATTGTGTCGGGTGGACTCACCAGTTTGTACAAACACAAACACACACAGCTGATGTCTTATCTTTTAATTCCTCCTGGAATATAGTTCACTTCCACTTTCTTGTTTTCCGCTAGGCAAGCCTCCAAAGTAGATACAATTCCGATCACCATCATGGCTGTTTTCTGCTCTTTTGTGCCCCCTAGTGGAAGGTTTCAGCAGTACTGGACGTGCGCAGGTTCACTTTCGGGGCCCACTACATGAACCCTGGATACAACCAACCAACAACCTGTTATTTCTTATCTTAACAGTTCAAAATGCTTTTCCACCACCTTGCTGATCCTTTGTGCACTATCACCACTGTCCTGATTGTAATTTATAAATCTGATTTGTGAAGCTTACCAGAGACGTCTTTTGGGTAAGCTTGAATCTTGAAGCAGTCACATTGAGCCTCCACCTGAATTATTTTTGTCACTACACATGTGCCATTTGGTAATCACTGCTCATCCTGCAGGTTGTGTATCCAGGTAAATACCGACGTCAGATTACATTAGTAGCCAGCTCAGCATTCCGTCACGGCCTTGGTTACAAACGCCAAAATAGGAAATAAAATACAAAACCATATGCAATACAAAAATATGGCTATCTTAACATTTTCAATTCAGAGCAGACCTGCAACAAAAACAATTTTTAGGTGTGCCCATTCATTAATGTAGAAACACAAAACAGTGCATGGCTGTGTGAAAGTGTGTGTGTGTATGTCAAGTTATGAGTCTTTACATCTATGCTACATAATGCCTCGTGGACAGAGTCTTAGTCCTACTCTGTTTGTCCTTGGTGGCAATGGAAAAAAATCAAATGCATGGCACCATTTATACCGTCAAAGGGAAGAATATTGTTCCCAAATAATATGAACTGCATAGTGAAGCATTCACAAACTGGTCAGCAATGCCAGAGCTCAACAATTCAAGACAGAGTATGAGGACCAATTATTCTCCATTCACAGTTACATTCTTCCCAAGCTGTTGGGGTCACGAGTGCTTCTATAAGCACATGAGGAGTCCCAGGACTGCGTTTAGTCCAGAAACAAATGGCTATGTTACATTACTATACATTTTGTTTACATAAAACGACATGAAATCAAAAATTGAAATAGAAAATATAAGATTTACAAACACATTTCTTGGACTTGTTGAAATCTCATAACACATTGGATGAGGGTCTACGCGATCAAATTTGCATCTCTTTTTGTTTATGCGAATCTTCTAAATACACCAACGTTTTGATCTGTGGCAGGAAAATATTGTGTGTATGTAATAAAAGGTGAAAGTAAAAAAAAAAAAGCAGAACATTCGCTGTCTAACAGAGCAAAAATATACAGAGGCAAATTATTGCTGATGTGTTTTAGTGTTTGCATAAGTGTTTGTATGTGTTTTAGCTACGATGAGGCCGACTACCAGGATATAAGGGAGACGTACATTAACAACTGTCCACAGGTTGCAGTAGCTGCAGGTTTCACCTCTAGCTGCCGAGAGGAAACTTCAACTGGACAGCTGGAAAATATGTACAGGGTCAGTATTGCACAGGGATGACCTCTCGCTTTCTGGTTCTCTGCATATATGAAGTGTCCATTCTTAATGTTTCGACAGCACGTAGGCAACGTTATATTTTGTGCTGCACGAAGGTCTCGAGTTTGATGATGATTCGAGCGGTACATTCCATCACTCTCATGGCGACCTCGGACGTGAATCTATCATTCGGAATCTGTGGGAAGGGAAGGAGGTCGGGATACCGCGTCCTCAGGCTGTCCACGCCGTAGCCCTCCAAGATCTGAACGTCGTTGGTGAGTCCTACTAACTGCGAGTTGTACTCCTCAACTTTCTGTGCCAGAGCTGTTGGTTTGACGTCCTTGTCCGACTTTCCTCGGACGGCGTAGTCGGCGGCGATCAGCGCCAGCTTGGTCGCCAGGTAGCACTTGAAACAGACCCACTCGTTGGCATTCTTGTGCAGGTCGTTCCGGGCAGCAGAGTAGTTTGCTCTTGCTTGTCTCAGCCACCTGCGGGCCTCCACCGGGTTCCCCACCGTCTTAAAAGTGGGCGGCACGAAGAAGCGGTGGGAGTGCGACGACCCCGCGTGGCTGCTGGGGTGCTCCCGGAAGTGTTGCCTCTCCGATTTATGACTTGTTGCTTCTTGGTTCCAAGATGAGTAGAATCTTTGAAAGGAGAACTTCTCAGAGTGGAAGCGGGTAGACGATGTGGAGAAAGGCCGCCGGGAGGCTCGGTCTGTATTCTGCTGATCAGCTAGCGACTGCTTCTCCATCCTGTTGATCTCATTCTGGAGGTGCTTGAAGACTTCTGTGGCGATGTCCAGGTTCTCGGCATTTTTGTCTGGATGCCACTTGAGATACAGCCGGCGGATGATCTTCTTTCTCTCCGTCTCCGGAAGCTTCCACGCTTGCTCGACCACTGAGGTCACTTCTTTGAGAATCTCAGGCAGTGCATTGAGCTTGATCTTTTTTGGAGACTGCTTTTGGGGAGGCGGTCTTTGATTTTCCTTTCCAGTATAAACGGGCGGTGGCATTCGTAATCCAGGTGAGCGGTTGCCTGGGCTCGCTGGTGGTGACGACGACGAGCTGTTGTCTCTCACTTGGTTGCTGTCGTCGTGTCTCGAAAATTTATACAAGTCGAGGGAGCTCACGATTTTGTACTCACTGTAACCGATGTCAATCTGGAAGCATTTTCCAAGGCTACTGGTGTTTTCCTCCTCGTCTCGCTCCACCTCTTGAACAATGATGGCGTATGTATACGTGGGCTGGTAGGACCCGTAGATGTCTCCACCCTCAGAATCTACCAGGTACCCCACATATTCCCCTGGATAAAACACGTTCGTAGGATCCATGAGGAGTGTGTGATGTATTTCAGCTGGAATGGGAGTTCCTGGAAGGGGCAGCTCGAGCTTCGAGGGTTCCGTCGAATCGTATTTCACACCAAGATTGTCCAGTTTTTCTGTGATTCTGTATATGTCATTGCAGCCCAACATGGCGATGAGGTACGACGTGTCGGATATCAAATTGTCCGTGGCGGACTTCAGGGTCAATGCTAAGGCTAAGAGGAAGTTAATGTCTTTGCTGTCTGAATGCTGGATGTACAGGTGGATGACGGCTGTTCCGTACCTCTTGAGAAAGGCAAGGGTTTCACTACGGCTGTGTGGGATCGGGGGGCATCCTTTCACCCGCAATGTGGTCTGGAGTTTCTCGAAACAAGACACTTTCAGTCCCTCACAAAGGGCTTTGCAAAGGCGAATGGCTTTTTCCTCGTTTACAAGGAATGCGTTCTCATTCTCATGCTTCATTATCCTGATAAGTCCCGTGATGAACTGCTCCGAGGAGAGCAGCAGCTGAAGCCGGCCTTGGAGTGAACAAAGGGCTCCGAATTGACACATCTTTGGAGAGTCCTCGTCAAGCTGTTCTTCGAGGATGCCGCTCAGCAGCCTTGGTCGAAGTTTCTGTGGTAGCAGCATGATCAGCTTTGTGTGGAAAGCGTGGTCCTTGCCCAGGTAGCACTGGCTCAGGTCCACCAGCATCTGAACACCAACGTTACCCTGAATTCTGCTCTTGAAGTGGGGGGCATCATCGAAAACTAAAGCATTGGATTTCGCTAATCTACCATCGTGACTGGGGAGATAAAACATCAAATCTCTGAGACTTTCGAGGTCTTTACGAATTTCCACTGGATCATTGTGGAGAGATTTGCACAATCCAGACACAGCTCTTTTGACAGTTCTCATTTCGTTGGGGTCAAGCTGCTTGCCCTCTGAACTTCTGTAAATTCTCCACAGCACTTCCACATACTGCTTGGTTGACACCACATCTTCTGTGCCGAGGAGCTTGAACAACTGATGAAACGTACCAAGTTCAAGAGGCAGTTTGTACAAGTAGGGTTTGAAGTCAGATTCGTTATCTAAGTTGATGACAACTTCTTCGGGCTTGAGCAACTTCCAGCCATCTTCCACCATGACAAAGGCGACACCACGCAGATGGTAACGGAAATCTCTTTTATCTGCGTTAAGGAACTCATAAGTGGACCTCAGAACCTTGTTCCTTGTTTTCACCATTTCATCATCTGGGCTTGATATATTGCAGATGTTCTTGCAGTTGCTTATGACTTTCTCCAGCGGAGGATCGAGGTTGACACCCAGCATGTTGAGCACCTCATCAAGTTGTTCTTGACCGGTCAGCGTGCTCCCCTCCTGCTCCATTATGGTGGTTGGTGTTGCTTTCTCTGGTAGAATTGGGCAGGACGTCCAAAGCAAATGAATGATGTCAGTTTGTTTGAATTTTGGATTTACTTGAGAACCATTGAAACGAATCAAAGGCAGGGTTCCACTCATCTCGTGGTACTGCGAATGAAGTCGAATAAGTTCTTTTGGAGCTCTCTCTGGACAAAGGTATGGTATCATGGAGAGCTCTTTAAGGAAAGTGCCGTGGAACAAATCAACCCTCTCGTTGAAAATATGATTCAAGAGAACGTCGACGATTGTTTGTGCCTTTTCTTTTGTCCAACTCTCAGTTTGAGCTTTGACACTGACTTCTTTAGCAAACTGAAGCACCTGCTGCTGTGACACTTCATGCTTCAGACCTATATTTCTGAGGAAAGTTACCCACGAGGTGTGAAACAACACCAAATTCTTTGGCTTTGACACTTGTTCTACTCTCTTGAAGAAATCCTTTGGTATGAAGGACTTTGCAGGAAGCATGACTTCAAACACTTTCTCTGTCTCATCATAGAAGAACTTGGTTGGCTTAAGGCGGTTTGAGTGGTCATAGATAAATGACAGTCCCTCCAGTTTGCCATAAAGTTCATCTTTTATCACGCTTGATTCCTCCATCGACAAGAGTCTTTCCTTCAAATAGACAATGTGCTCAATTTTTGCACTGTATGACAGACTTTCAAACTTAGGCAGCAGATGCTTATGATACACTTCCAAGTCATCTATCGACTTGCAGCCGAGGAAACTGTACAAGTCTTTCAGTTGTGGATTGTCAACGAGAAAGGCACAGGATGACGTGTGAGCCCATTTGTCAATATCTGCAGTGGGAATACTTTTCGCAAGAACTTTGTATGCCCCATAAGCTGCAATGCCAATGCATCTCCCACTGACGGATTTAAAGCATGGGAGAAGTTTGAGACTCTGAGCATCATTTTGTGTGAGGTTACCCAGATTGCTATTGAAATACAACAGGAGAGCCTCAAAATCCTTGTCCATCAGATTTCCTTCCTTAAACGTTGATGTCTGAATCATGTATTCCACAGCTCTGAGAATACTAGATGGGTTCTCTATGTTTGCTGTATGATGTGCTAGAAAAGACATGATGGGGCTTTCTTTAACACATATCTTATTCACTGCGAGCTGTATGCATCCTGCTTTCATCAGTGTGTGAAAGACTTTGTCGTTTTGGCCTTGTGGAAAGATGGCGACATTCATCAAACTGAGGGGCAGAAGCACATCATGCTCTGGGACAACCAGCTTTTCCCTTGCCATGAATTTAATACCTGGCAGCAACGTCCAGTCCTTAAGGGTGTCGATCACTGTCTCAAAACTCGGCTTGCTTTCTGCCTGATCTTCGGAGACGGCGATGTTCTCACCGATGAAGGTCCACACACTCTTAAGCCATGATTCAGTTGCGTAGGTGTCCTTCCACCTCACAGGCACCCGAGTCCGATACTCTCTTGGCAAAACAGAGCTCAGCAGGTCACCAAAACTTGTAATGTCAAAGATCTTTGCACATCCTGCTTTCAACAGGATTTTGCTGTACTTCATGTACAATGTATTCATGAACATATCTTTCCTGGGGGAGATGAGCTCATGATGTGAAGTAAGGAACTTGGCTCTCTTGGAGTCAAACACTTGAAGCATATTGTCCATTGTTAACAAGAGAGGCAAACCCTCAATTTTGATCTCATCAGCCTCCACATCTTTGAAGCAGTAATCAACCAGGAGCTTCAAACTGTGAATGAGCTTGTAGTTTGACTGTTGGAGGCGACATGGGAGTTTTCCAACTTGGCAAGAAGTGTCAGGTGATGAAAAAGTATGAAGAAAGTGGCGCACATCCTGGGGTGTCACATAACTCACTGGAATACCTGCATCTTCCAGACACAGGTAAAGATTTGCGGTCTCATCACAGCCATGAACCAGGTTGAAACCAATATCCAACAGCAAGGTCTTTAACCTGTAGACATTCTCTGCCACCGACTTCCTTGACGTGAGGTTGTACTCGGTGTTCTTCACTTGCTGGAGCTCATCTTGAAGGAGATTGTCAAAAAATGCTCTGCCTTTGTTTGCCGTGGAGGTATTGACCCATGAGATGTAAATAACTGAGTGCATGTCGGAGTTGTCGGTGTGCGGTGCTCTGACCACGGGAAGTATGCGTTTCAGGTCAGCATGGATGCAGTTGTACACAGCTTTAATCAAGCAGTACCAATCTGGCTGGATGTCGAGTCTGTTGACCGAAAAGAAGAAGAGAAATTTCCGCAGAGTGTCTTTGGCGACGTGCACAGGTGTTCCTTGGAGTACAGTCATGGTGGGATCGGGACCTGGAAAGTACCGTCGTTTAAGCTGAATTAGCAGTTCAACACAAGCCGGAGCAATGAGAGACGTCATCAAACTGCTGTTCCAGTCACTTCTCACTCCAACTCCGTTGTCGTCTCTCCAGAGGTTTCTTCGAGCCGAGTCAAGGGCAAAGTGGCCATTGACGTGAAAGGGTAAGCCAGTTTCCAGGGACAGAGGCAAGAAGCAGAAGGCCCGGTGAGGCTTTTTGTAGTTGTGGCTGATACATGCGGCGACACCTCCACGTGGAAAGAGGGTGATGTCTTCGTTTTTGTGAGCTGAGATCACACTTTTGGAGACTGTCTCAATGTTTGGGAAGCCAGATCTGTTGCAGATCATCCATGTGGTCAAATTGCCCTCGGTGTCCTCGATGTCCATTGAATAAGTTATCTGCTGGACCGGAATACTACTGAGCTGCTTCTTCTTGGTGACGCTGTCAATGACAGACGCATGAAACTGTTTGCGTTTCAGACGATCGCCATCAGTTATTTTGGCGGTCACAGAATACAGCACTTTCAGCTCGCCTGTTGCATTGTTGATTTCGCATATTGATATTTTCTCCATGTGATTGAGGAACATCAGAAGTTCCGCCCCGTCAGTTTTTAGCTTATCCAGAAGATTTTGAACCATTCTGTCCGAGGCGGGGACAGAGCTGATCTCAGACGTCTTTGCCATGTCTGTGGATCGGATGGGGAATCGGAACATTGTACTGCGTTCCAACTTAAAATGTGCCCCTAAATATAGATCTAGGACATCAGAGAACTGAGATCTAAAGTCAGAGTCCAAATCTCTGAACATTCTTCCAGGACTAACAGATGTGGCACCGGGTGCGTACTGGGCATGGGGATCGAATATACACAAAATGTCATTGCTGGAGAGGAAGGATGGGCAATCTGTGATATGGTAGACAGAGTTGAATCCAATGCCGTACTGACCAGTTTTGCCTGGATTGGCCTCTTTCGTCCCTCTACCTAGGTTTTGTATCCCTCTAACATCGTCGTCTGTGAAGGGCTGGTTGTTATAAACACAGAGTGCAGGGCCCTGCATTGGGATCCATTTATCATCAAATATTCTTTCTGTTGGGTGTGTTCGTGGGTCAAAAATGAAATAAATTTCAGTGGCTTTGGCGTCATCTGCGTTTTGGAGCAACTCTTTCAGCATTTCTTTCTCGGATGGATAAGCATTGAGGATGCTTTTAATTCTGCTGGTGAGCTTCTCTTTCTGGCCAAACTCACTCCCAAGTGTGGTGAAGCAGACATTCGAGGCGTATCTCTCCAAGGCTTTGTGACGTTTTGGCACTGCTCCTAATTTAACTGCGACTTCCCTCGGGATGTCCCCGTGGCAGTATTTCACGGATGAATCTCTGACTTTAATCCAAGGGCAGTCGTTGTAGCAAAGCGATTTGGATGGCTGCAATGTCAGATTGGAGTCCGGTAGAAGAACCTCACCATAATTAGTGCGGCAGTATTCCTGATTTTTGTCTCGTATCAAGCTCCATATTCCTTCGCTGATAATTCGGCGACAAAGCTGAAAGTTCTCCTCTGAAAGAACCCTTCGACCGCATTCTTGTCTCACTTTTTCAAGAACGGATGAAAAATTGACAACAGTGAAACTGGGCTGGACACCAACATTTTCAAACAGCTCCCGGCAGCTGTTCCTGTATTTGTTAGGGAGCTGATAGAGATGTGGTGATGCGTCAAAATTCTGGTAAAAAGCCACCTTTGACGGATTAACATATGTGTTTTCAACCAAAATAGAGTTAAATGTCTTGAGTTCCTCCATTACTTGTCCTTTGGCAGCCTCATCCTGGAGCATCTCCTCGTGGAGATACTTGTAACAAGCATTTGTTATGTTTTCTTGATACAACGTGACACCATCAAATGATTGAGACAACTTTCTCAGCTGACTGATTACAAGTCCAACGCTGGGGTTCCTTATGAGGCCCAGACAGTCTTTCACGGCCAGTGTCATGGACCCGCAGCCTTTGAAAGACGGGGAATTTTCATTCAGTATTGGCTTCATTAGACAGACCGTGTCTTGATGTTCAGTTGTGAAAAGTTCTGTGGCGGAAAACATTGTTGTTGGTGAGAAAGTATTCCCGTGCCAAGGTAGCGAAAACCCGGCGGGTCTTGTCAAGAAGGGGAGGAACTTGATGTCTTTCAGCTTTTCTAACAGCTCAGCTGGTCCCTGGTCTCTCATCTTTAGTTTCTCATCAATGAGACTGAGCAGTATGCTGCTGCGGAAGCACGCGGCAGTGTGGTCACTTTCGTTAAGCTCAGTGACGGATTCAGCACGTTCGGACAGATCCTCCCATGAGAGGTCATCCTTCACCATGCCCAACTGCACGAGCTTAACTAAACATACTGGGTTGAGGTAATCTTTTGAAGTTCCTTCGGGAAATCGTCCGTCATCACCGTTGTACAGCTTGGCCACCCTCCCCTCTGGATGAATGAGCCTCGAAGGTGTCACGAGCTCCCCCTTGGGACCGGAGCATGGGATGCATGGAGTAATCCTGAGAATTCCAGCAAATTCCTCTACTTTCTCATTCAAAACGTAGTGCATCAACGGGTCACGGAGCTCTTTGTCAATTTCTTGTATGTGAGGGAAAAACACATCTGAGAAGAACTGCCTTTCCGTCAAGGTGTTTTCCATTAACTTTCCTTTACACCCTGCATCGTCGAATCCTTCCTTCACCCAGTCGGGCAGCTCTACCGCACAGAGATTCTGAGAGCCGCTTTTCTTGAGGTACTTCAGGAATATCTTGAAAGCAGCTGGGCCGATGTCTGGCCGACAAAGCAAGGCGTCATCGAGGAATCTGACATACTTGATAGACACCCAGGTTTTGCCATCAGAGAAAACCTTTGCAAGGTCGCTGTCACCTCCTTTCGCTATTTCTTGATATACACCCTGGCTGATCAAAGTGAAATCATCATGCACCTGACCAGGATCCGGCCATGCTGCGTAGTAGCTGTAGTTAAGCAGTTCTCCACTTTCGGACAATGAGCGTAACATCGAGAGCGCTGCCAAGTACGCCTGAACAATGACATGTCTCATGAACAACGAATTCCATTGTCCTTTCGTGTCAGTCTTCCAGATCTCTTTGCGATTGGAAGTCACAGCAAAGCATCCATTGATATGGACTGGCAGGCCTGTTTTGATTCTGAGGGGTAAATAACAGAACACTTCTCCTATTGCATTGGCACTCGTCTTAACAGTCCATTTCCGATTCTCTTCTTCTGAGAGCAGCACAGCCACTCCTCCACAGGGAACCAGGCCAAGCCTCTTGCCACTTTCCCCCAAGGAAAATTTGAGTGCCTCACTTGCATCCATGCAGGAGCAAATTAGCCAGTTAGTGACCTCCACTGCTTTTTGGGGCATTTCATCTGTCATTCTTCGTGTTTGGATCCCTTTTGCTGCCATTTCAAAGTACTGGCTGGGGTCTTCCTCTGAACCTCTGAAAAGAGGGGAGTGGAGATCAACAATGCGTTTGAAGACATTGTGGAATTCCTCCACAACAATACGAATGATGCAGCCAGATTTGGGAACATCAGCAGGCACTCTGTTGGTGTTCGACACCTTCTTCATGACTTTTGCTGCAGACTTTAGAATGCTCAGTGGTCCGTATGAGGATTTGGTAGACCACACGCTTTTGTTGATGGTGACAACATCTTGAGCTGCTGCTGGATTTGATTCCTCATATTTCAAGTACTTGAGGACCATACTCCCAACATGCTGGGTGAACAAAATGAAGCGATGGCCACATATGCTGAACTCATCCACGAGGGAATAGATGTCGGTGGTGTTGTAGTAGGTGCTGCTGATTTCACTCACTGAGGCCTCGTGCTCTGTTCTGAATGGCAGCCTGAACAGAGTGCCATTGTATTTGTACGGGGACTCTTGAGCTAGAGGGAGCTGGCAATTAAACACATTTATAAAAGGCTTGAACTGGTTGGGAAACTTTCTCAGTCGTTTCTGTTGCTTACTCCAGTTGATTTTTATGCCTGGATTGGACGTGTCTCTGATGTGTTTGCTGATGTGGTTTATGTTTGGATCAAACATGATCATGAACTCTCTGCTCATGATGATGGGAATATCGGTGATGTGATAAACTGAGTTGAAACCCAGGCCAAACTTGCCCACTTTGTCTGCCTCGCATCTCTTGACTGAACCCCCTAACCTTGTTATGTTCAGAAAGTCAGTGTCGGAGAATACAGCATTGTTAAAGGACCAGAGGGAGGGGCCGTGGCTCACAATCATGCCTGGGTCCAGGAGATTCTCTCGCATATCAGCATTCTTCCTCATGTCAATCAGAAAACTGCACTCTGTTGCACTGGCATCATCAGCATTCTGAAGCAGCTCTTTAAAAATGTCAGCCACCGACGGGTACTCCTCAAGAATATTCTTTATTCTGACTGTTAGAGGTTCCCTCTGGCCTGATTGCTCAAAACCAAGGTTCTCTGGGTTTATGAGCCTCGTGCTCAAACAAGGCACCTTCAGCCACTCTGCGGTTTTCATGGGGATGTCGTCATGGATTAAAATGATTGGCTCTGATGCATCTTCCAGCAAGTCGTTCAAATCGTCCACTTTGATGTCACAGTATGTGCATTCGTGAATGGGCTTCATGGCTAATTTGTTAGGTTCTTTGTAACAAAGGATGGGCACATGCATGTCTGTTTCCACAGGTATCTGATTGTTGTAGAGCCATCGAAGGATATTAACCAGCAGCAGGAGATCACGTTTGCTCTCCTCTTTGGGTATTTCACCTTGACATTTTTGCTGAATGGTGCAAATGACCTCAAACACATGGTTTGGGATGACTTCTTCAACTGAGCCGCAAAACTTGAAAAGCTTGTGAAACTTTCGAATGGTCTTGGGTAAGGAGTAAAGGTAGGGTTGCAAATCCAGGTCAGAGATGGGCTTTAGCACAGTGTGACCTGGTGATGAGAATGCCTTCCCTGTCCACACCCAGTCAAAAGGCAGAGATTTCATCGCTTCTCTTGCATCCTCAAGGTGGGCCTGCATGAAAGCATAAATCTCAAAGAGGATCTGCTGGAACTGGTACCAATCCTCGGTGGTGAAAGCCTGAGACTTGTGCCAATCATTCACGGCTTTAAGGTGCTGAAGTACTTGATCTACCTGAGGCTCAATGCTGAGTTTCAGTGCCTTCCTCATACCTGCCGAGGTGTGTTCGACCAATGCTACTGAGGATCCCACAAGCACTGCGTGAGACAAATCGCACATCTCAGATAGACAGCAAATGTTCACTGTGTCTCCCATCCAGGCCAGAGATTTAGGGTAGGTGAGAGGCCTGTCTTTGCAAACAGGTACCCACTTTAATTTGAGTAATGCTGTTTGAGCATCAGATGATTTAATCAACTTGGTTTGTCTGTTGAGAATCTGTAGCAGTGTTTTTGCCTTTGTGGTTATTGATTCCCACTCTGGCTGTTTGCTACCTTGTAACTCCTCTATTCTCTTAGCTACAAGCAGCACATCTTTCTCACTGAGCTGGACTTCATTTCTCAGTCCCAGTTGCCGCAGTGAATGCAGTATATCAGGAGATGATGTGAACGTACTTGTTGGAAACCTGGTTTTTGCCTCCTTATAAAATAGACTCTGCAGAATCTCCAGGTCAGGGTCAAACAGATCAGAGGGTGTGACTAGTTTTCCAGAGGATGACTGGATACATTTCAGAGAAGAAAGCCATCCAATTACTAAGGAGTTTTCATTCTTAAGGAATGACAGATGTTTGAGAGCCCAAAGTATAATTTTGGTTATTTCATCATCAGAGTAGAACCCCTTCTCAATATCCCTAATGATCATTTTTAGACATTCTGTTGTTTTCACCTGTTCAACATTTACCATTTTGATAAGACGGATTGATTCTTCATCACAGCACCCCACTAGGTTTAGCGACAACTTGACATCAGGAGGATACTTAGCGGTATGATGTAAAGCTCTTGCTCCTCTAAGTGACGTGAATGCTGACGATCCTACATCAGTCCCCAATTTCTCGAAGATGGTGAGCTCGAGAAGGATGTGCTTTTCCCTCTCTGTAACGTCAGAGAGCCCTGCAAGAAAGTTTCGAAGAGTGATTTTCTCTTTGATTGTGAAAGAAGAAACTTGGTTTGCTAACCGTTGTGTTGACATTCTATCCATTATCTGCAGCAGGATACTGGGAGACAGAGGGTGGATGTAATTCTTAAGGAGTGGGTGTTGCAAACATGGATCTAGCTTTTTCACCACCACAGCTCCAAGCTTTTCAATCGTGTCCAGGAGGTCGTCGGGGAGTGGGACCTCTTCTTCTCCAACGAGGACAATGGGAGATGGAGTTCTGAGACGAAGGAGCTTGACTTTGTCTTTGCAGTCTTCAAGTGGCACAAGTGGAATCAAAGGCATGTCTTCAAAGGTGCTTAAGTCATCAGCAAAATAGATATACAGGTGCTTCCAAACCATCTTCAGCCAGGAAAACGAGGGGTGCTTCATATCTCTCTTTCCTGACTGCCACTGGACGGTGAAGTCTGTGCTTGGCCAGGCTGTTGACAGGATCTCCTTGATGAGTCGGGCTGATCGTTCAGGATTTAGCAGTTGTAGTTGAGTGCAGGGTCTTCCTATTTCAAATTAGAAGACATAACACTCGTTACAATCAAAGTCATGTCAGTGGTTGAACATGTTAATTTTGCAAGATCTTCATTTTGTTGTATTTGCACAGCACATGTTTCCAATCTTTTTGTCTGTGGCCTCAGACTCATGCATTTTGAGAGAGGAAAAGTCGTTGTACTATGAGCAGGGCAGCAAATTTTCAGTTTGGTCTTGCAACATTCATTGTAGATTAGTGGAAACAACATTACATTTGTTTGATTCAAGCCATGAAGTGCAATAAATTAACAGTACACATGCACACCCGGAGATTATTTGCACGCAGGTGCAACACACACACACACACACACACACACACACACACACACACACACACACACACATTTCAGCTGTCTTACAAGATTTAAGAGGTGAAACATTTGACACACATCAAAGTTCTTACCTGAACACCCCCACAAATACTGTTGCACTAGAAATCAAGTTTAACAATTTTAGATTTTTTTGTTCCTATCCCTAAAGTTATCCAGATAAATATATCACGATTTAAACCACAAAGATAACATGTAAATGTCTCAAATTTCTCAAAAGGTTATGATGCAAAAAAAGGTATTGAAAACTCAGTAACATGTTACATGTCAATACATAACAGACATAAAGAAACCAAACCTGATAAACAAACCTAAATGTGATCGATAAATAACATCTCTTATCTCTTATCTCTTATCCCTGATTGTTTCAGTCTGAATTCATCAACACACATCTGAGTTCACCGATCAGCAGCAGTCGGCCACCAGGACCAACTCTGATATTTAAAATACCAACTCTTGGGCTGAATCCTGAACAAGAAAGTCTAGCTAATTCCCTTTGGAGCTATAAACATTCTAAATGTAATAAAAGTGACATTACCTCTGCTTTTGGCCGCATTCTTCAGGCTGTTCATCACCGATGGCTTGATACTCTCCAGTACCAATCGACCCTCAAGTCCAGGATACAGACACCTTAAAAGAGAATAGTTGGGATGTGGTTCACGACATGATCATTTGCCACAGCAGTCTTTTACTTGGCAAGTTCCACAAATTTATGGATGAGTGGAACCTGCCAAGTCACTACAGCAGAAGTACCAGGGAGAGTTCAGGTCAAACTTCCAAATATAAAATGAGTTTAAACAAAGGAGTACAGGGATTATGTCTAATGTCACCTCTTGTCACTCTCATATTCAGATATGAATGGGTGGGTTGCACTGCAACTGTTTCCCATTAATGCGATATGGAGAACCTTTTGCAATAAAAAATGGCTTTGGGGGGAATATTAGCTTGATCTAAAATTAACGATATTCTGACTATAAAAAGCCTGTATTGACTCTCAGTGTATACTACTACACTTGACAGAAGTCTCAGTTTTGAGTTAACGTAAAAAAACACTGAAGACATTTAAATTGAAACGTGTTTTTGAAGAAAACATGTAAATGATCCCATGGCTGTGATAATTTATTGTATATCATTTGCAACAAACTTCAAGCCGGCAACTAAATCCACTGGTTACACCTTCTCGTTTTGTGCGTACCTGGGGTATTCCTCTGAAGTAATGTAAATGGCATCCTTCTCATTGACGGATGATGAAAAGGCTGTAAAAGTCTCATCTTGCAGTGGCAGGAGCTCCAGTCCTATCAGGTCGCTGTAGCAGGCATCACTTAGTGCAAACTCTAGCAGGAGAAGTTTCTCTGATGAAGCACCTCTGTGTTTACACTTCCTGAACGCCTGCCGCAACGACGATGGCGTCACCTTGTTCACTTTGCTGGGCTCAATAACATAGGCAGCCAAAACGGAGTCAACAGCCGCAGGAACCATAGCGACCTGCATTCCTGAGCTTTGGAGGTAGTTGATTACGGTGTCTGCAATGTCCTTCTCTATGTCCAACTCTGAAAATGCGCACTGGTCCACCTTCATCCATTTTTCACAGAGGGAAAATATAACTGGTTGCTGGAGCAAATCTCGGTACAGTGGTTGTAGGATTGGTTTCCATCGGGTCTTCACCCGATTAGGGTCTGGCCAGGCTCCATACGTCCCCTTGGGGGACAGTGGGAAGTCTTGGTCCTTTTTGGTTTGCACCCTTTTGATAGCCTCTGTGATGAGAGTGAAGTAAGCATTAGGGATGACAGTGATGATGAGTAGTTCGTTCCACAAGGCCGCTGGATCCCTCCACTGGTCCACCTCTCGCCACTTGATACTCCTCCGATTGTCTGTGAGACCAAAAAAGCCACTTACGTGTACTGGAAGCCCCGTCTCACTCTCCTCTCCAGGGGGAAGAGGAAGGAAGCAGAAAGCTCGTCCTGAGAAAGCATAAGTGGCGCCTTTGTCTTGCTCGTTGATGGGGGTAAGAGGAAGGGCGATGCCGATGGTTGGGGTGAACTTCAAGTCATCTGCTAGAGAGTCCAGCTCACCACTAATCCCCCGTCCTCCGACTCCGTTACACACCAGCCAGGTCATGCGGTGAGTTTCTTTAGTTGTTTCATCCTGAGTCTCAATGTTGACCTGGTAAGTCACACATGTGATGTTTTCCGTCTGAACCCCGTTACTGTAGCTGTCAATGGCTTGACCAAGAGTCTTCAGTGCGTTTGGTCTCTCTAGTTTGTCCTCAGCACGCTCTGTTGCTGTGACCTGAAACAACATACGTTCGGTACCATCTGACTCACGGACATGCAGGGAAATCTTCTCAACGCTCTTTAGGAAGAGGAGCACTGTGTCTGCATCAGCTTTGAAAGACTCGAAGAGCTCCAGGACCTTTTCTTTGTTGTAAATGTTGAGGCTCAGTTGCGAGGGTTTCATGCGAAGAGGGAAGCGGAACAATGTTCCAGGAAAGCTGCCGTCCTTGATGGTTTTCTCTGAGCTCTCAAACATCCCAAAGTAGGGGGCAAACTGGTCAGAAAGTTCTGAGATCTCTTTGGTGTCCGTCCTCAAGTTCCAGCACTGTCCAGACTCATTAACCCCAAACAAGGTCTGATGAGGGTCCAACATTGCTATCTGGTCTCCGCTGAAGATACTGGGCACATCTGAGCCAATGAGAGAAGATACATTAAAGGCTTTGTAGATCATTGATAAATAAAAGTGAAATTTGTCTCTTAAATTCTGCAGTGACCTTCTTCATAGAGCCACAATGAAGGACACTCACCTGTAATGTGGTACACAGAGTTGAACCCGATACCGAATCTTCCCACTTTCAACGGATCTTCTCTCTTCCTGCTTCTTGCAATCTCTTGAATTCCATTCCAATCTTCCTCCGTGAACACAGCATCATTGTAGACATACAGTGCTGAACCTTCACCACAAAAATTCTCAATCAGAACAAAGCTACTACATGCTACAAAATGTCAGACATTAGCAACGGGTAGGTACAGCGTTGATATGGATTCCATCAGTCAAAGCAACGCATCAGGTTATGAAATGCTGCTGCGTTTTGAGGCTCACAGTTTCCAAGACAGAACCTTGACAACAGAGAAGCAGCTAAGGGTGCAAAATGCTTACTAGGGCAGGTAGGTACTGTAGGTCGGTAGGTACTTTATTTGTAATGGTCCAGGACATTTAGCACTAGTGTTCAGTACTGACCTTGATACTGTGCCATGTTCGGGGCCCACAGTGACTCTACTCCATACTCTGTCTCATCATACATGAACTTGACCTCTTTGGCTCCTGCGTCCTCTGCATTTTGAATAAGCTCCTGCAAAAATAAAGGAGACACTTGATTTTTAGCTTTGTTACTTAACTTGAGGCTATTTCCATCTTTCCTCTCAAAGAGGAGTGGGCACATTTTCAGACTGCATCCCCAGGAACTATCGGTTAAGTGTGGTGTGCTGATGCCAGCGTTATCAGCTCAGCATGCCACGGCATTATGAACGACTTTGGAATTTATCATCTATGATCATATTAGATTGCTTCGGAAGTGGAATTTGACATTTTTCTAATCAGGTTAATGTGTTTGTGGTGCTGTAAGATCTAAAGCTCATTTGTTCAATCTATTATCTGCCTTTTCCTGGGATGACCTCCTACTGCCTGCCTGTTTATCAGCCACTTAAGCAATAAAGTTTGTGGATGTTTCATAAACCAAAAGACTCAATGATGTATTTAGATTCCCGCGACAGCGATATGAATAAACAATGAGATCATTGGTAGAGAACGTATGCGTCGCCATCAGATTAAACCCTTACACCTCTCACAATGAGCTCATTTCACTTAACAGGAATTTGTATGAGAACTGTTTGTGCCAAGCAGAGTAAATGACTTGTTGGGCTATCTGAGGCCTTCACAATCTACTTACTTTTAGAATCTGTCCACCCTCTGGGTACCTCCTTAGAATATCTTTCAGGAACTCAACTAATGGCGGTGTAGTTTGTCCAAACCTCCCTATAAAATCAATGAATCACAATGAATGTGTTCGTTGGGAAAATCCAATTATTGCAGTGTGTAATTGTATCAGCCTTACCTCCTCCCTTTAGTCCTTTACTCTCCAGAGTGATGGACAACTTGGTGCCCCCAGCAGGCACCAGCGTCCCGATTTGGACGCAGTCGTCCAGCTACAGCAGTTAGTGAGGAGACAAAATAAACTCTTAAAAAACAAGACAGGAAACTAGAGCAGAGCATTTCTTAGAATTGCTAGATGTGCAACGCTGTTTTTTTAAAGGGGAGTGTGTTGCCATGGTAACTCGGAAAGCAGAAAAAAATAATTGCACGTCTCTCTGGAGTTACGAGCAGAGGGCAAACAAAGAACAACATGTACTGCCAATCATAATGACTGAACACCGATTTGTTACCATACTATGCAAATGATGGAAACGAATGTAAATAAACAAAGGAAATTAATCACTTTGACAACCACAATGTACTACAAACTGAAACCACACAGGAGTGTTTTTAGAGAAATTCGTTTGTGCTTTGACGTTGACTCTGTCCTTCGTCACTGGCCACATGAGTGTGACACACAATCTGTCTCTGACGGAATCAGCAGCGCCGGCAGCTGAGGGCAAAAAGCAGCGGGCAGGATTATGCTGTAACTGCTGCTCGGGGCTGCGTGAGGTGAGAGAAACGCTCGTCTGCTGATGAACACGCTGGTCTCAGCATCTCTGCATACCACAGAATAATCAGCCCAACCACAAGTCTGCAGTCACAAGTACGGAATGTTGTTGGACTCTATGTTTAACAAGAAGTGGGAACATTTCTGATTCAACATCAAATAGGACCCTGACTTTTGCAGAAACATAGAAAGGTCGTACAAACATGTTGCCGTTTGTTCCTCGTTTTGACTCGTTCGTCGGCAATCTAGTGAAGATGAAGGCTCAGTACTTGAAAGCATGTGGCTCTACTCCTCTGAACAAAGTGCTGAAATAGCAAGCACTCCGAATTTAACTCTGAACAGTGTTTTTGAAACCTCTCACAGACACTCAACTCATCTCTGCCTGCCAGTGTTTCTTAAAGCACATCAGAAAAGGTTCCGGGCCTGGTGCCACCTCCATCAGGCTAATGCACATATTAAATGGCACCGGCTGGAGCTGCTTGGGATTTACTGTGTGAGAGGACAACTCACGTGATGGTTTTCTTTGAGGCCATTACTTATCCAGCACACACACTCGTGATATATCTTCTCACAAATGCCACAAGTAATGTTTTTGGAATGCATTAAAGAAAATGAAACGTGGTGGTCTGAAATGCTCGAGATGTTTGAGTGCAGCAGGTTCTGATAGGAGCTGGTAAGTGTGACTCTAGCTGCGGCTAAGTTTTGCACATGAGCTCAGAGAAGTTACAGCTATTGACCCCCACCTGCTGCTCTCTGTCAAGAGCCTCAACAAGGCGCTAAGATAAGAGTCAGTTCAGGCCATACACTAAGATAAACCCTCTACGAGCCAACACACGCAGTATGGGTGGCAGACTCTACATTAGGGATGACAAATTCACAACAATTCACTAATTGGGCGAAAAAAAACCCCACACACAAACATTATATTTCGGTGATATTAGGTACTGCCGGACAAATGATAATGTTTTAGGTTTTTCTAACTGCAAATTTCGAGGAATTTGTTCCGTATGCCATATCTGAATCCCTGTCGATTGTGATGTTCCCACTCGTGTTGCTCCCTGCTTGAGTCGGAGAATTTGAGCAGCTCTGGCAACTGAAATCTGAGCTGAAGTCATGCTGAGGACCGCTGCACTATGGGTCCCACACCGAAGCCTCATTCTGCAAGCGCTCACGAGGTCCCAGAACAAAACAAATCGGCTGTTCGTAGGATGGGCAGAGCAGAAACGATTCAGCCTCCAGCATCTTGTACAATGGGCACACTGTCAGTGTTTCCAGGCAGGCAAACACAACCACTGCTGCTGCTCCGAGACCAATATCAGAGCCATTACTTTGTAAAATGAGACATGAAAAGTACTTTTTATGAGACTGAGTATATGGTTGCAGATATAAACGAGACAAATGGAGACCAGTCAAGAAAAAATGGCGACTACGTGCTTTCAGGATAATACGATAAAACAAGACAAAGATCTTTGGGTTTAATCAAATGCTTACTTTTTGACAAGTTGCAGCTAATGTGATTATGACTGTAACAACATGAGACAAGACTTGAAATCGTATTATTTTGTATGACTTCAACAGCGGGAACACACCACAAAGAGGTTTGTCTCATCTTTTGAATGATGACGTTGCAGAGTTGTTGCACTGTCACTGTCATTTCAAGGGAAGAGCCTCTTAGACATTTTTTTAACATGCTGAGGTCAAATCAGCACTTACCAGCCTCCCATTATGTACTAGCTGCTGCTGCTGGACTGGCAGGTTTGTCTCCTCATACACAAACACCTTGATATCTCCAACATATGTCAGAGGAGACGCCTGGTAGGACCTCGGGCCCAGGTAGTCATGGTGAACTGTCACCCATGGCAACCTGGAAAATATGGAGTGAGTTCACACAAATATAATCATCTTTGAATGATGAACAGGTTCTCATTTACTTGACCAGTAGGAAAGATGAGTTAAAAAAGATGTTTCTCCTCCATATGGTTTTCAAGCCTCTGGTCAGTATTGATTGCTAAATTTTGGCAGAAACATGAGAACTGACACCTCATCCAGCCCATCTGTCCATGGCCCATTGCTGGAACAGAGGTCTGTCTTATCTTTCATTATCTGTGATGTCACAGACATCTCTTTGTTCCCCTATCATTAACCTGCAATTTAAACCAAAATGTCTGAGCTATTCTGTTTGTAATGCCAGGAGTAAAACCGGTATTATTCAGTAAAGATCCACACATCAATAGTTTTGTCAATTTGCCCCCGGCTTTTGTTGCTACATCCCTCTGCCAACAAGGCTTGAACACACCACAAACACGCTGTATTGATATTCGAACAAAAGTTATCGATCACGGCGTAACCTATGCCAGAAAAGTTTGCCTTTAAATATTTCCCACTGCTCCAGCAAAGTATTGTTGCTTATTCAGCAGTGGAGCTATGTGGACTGCGCCCAAGTGATGCCCTGACCTCAACGATGTGGGTGTGGCAGCCATTAAGAGCAAATAAAAGTCATTTCATTTTTATTCTTACATCCACTTAGAACGGGGGGAGGACGGAGGGAATTCAAGAATAATAAATGACACAGTATTTTGGACAAATACAGCCCAGCAGGACCCCAATGCACCGCAGGGAGCATTACGGACTGCATCCAAAAGAGTAAATGAATGAAAAGAAGCAAAATAAAGCAATGCAATCACTCACCCGAGGTTTGCAGGCTTTTCCATCTCGTTGCGGTTCTGTGTCCAAACACACGCACCACATTCATTGGACTATCTTCGGCACCGGGCGGAGGAAAACACCCGGAACACGCCTGACGCCAAACACAAATCCGTTATTCAATCTCCATCCATTAACTACCCGTTTCAAGCGTGAGATGCAGTGTTTGGTTCAATATCTTAGTCAGTCCATCATTGCCCTGGCGCCAATACTGTTGACCATAGCGGCTAATAAGCTTTCTTTTTAAACCCGAGGAGATAAGGCACTCACTTGTTTCCTTCATTCGACCCTGCGCCGTGTCGAAAAGCTGACGCATTTTACTGTGACCGCCGTTCCTGGAAACAATAAGAATAATAGCGAGCGACATTGTTGATTCAGTCCAACATAGCGACTCCTTCCATGGCCATGTTCTAATAATAATAAATGACAATGTGTGGGCGCACAGCGAGAGCGTTCAATGCTCGGTAGTTCCGGCTTCGTGCAGAATACCGTTATTTTTACGTTTATATTTCTAACTCGCATAAATGCATATATCAGTTCTGAAGCACGTGCCGTTCGTTTTAAAAAAAAAAATCTTATTTCAGAAATCATTAGATCTGGTTGCGCAAAAAGTTGTCATACAAACATGAGAGGAATGGCTTGCGCATGCGCGCTGTGAATTGCAAGCCAACAGTGAGATGATGCTCGTATAGAGAACAAATTGAGACGCTGACAATAACAAAACCTCCCCGGGACGATGGGTGCTGTTAAATATGCTCTCATTTATGAAGATGAAGCAAGATGAACTGATTCTCTACCTTTACACTTGGACGATTTGTTTGTGTGACAGTGAAGATTTTTCTGCTCATGTTTGTAAAGGAATTAGACATGAACATGTAGTTTTAGTCCTCATGTTTGTATACAATTGCATGGCTGCACAGCATATTCACCATCAAGCAAATTTCAGATGCTTTGCATGACAATAAAAGACATAAAATTTGATTAAAAGGCACACTGAGCTTTACATCTGATACATCACTGCGTATTCAGTGCAGATACCTCGGAAATCAACCACTGTGTTCATAACGCGGATGAGGTCAGAGGGGTGAAACAACTTAAGTGTATTCATACATCCTTGAACAACACACAGCAGACACAACTATAAGTTCCCCTCTGTAGTCACGACAGCTGCACAGCTAGTGGCTTAAATCACTCTCGGCTATGTGCCTACAAAACACAAAAAAACTGAAATTTTCACCTGGAGAAATGCCTGAACATGCAATCACAAATGCTATCATCACTATTTTTACACTCAGATCCACTGGCGGCACCACATTCCACCTATATTTTTACGTATTTATTGGCACATTTGCGTCAGCCGTTCACAAATGGCCTGACATGGCAGCAATAAATGCATCACCGCTGTCCAAAACAAACGCCCGGCTTGAAATCCTGCGCTAGCAGCTGGCAGACGGGCACAGTGGGTTATGGGGATGTGCGGATCAGCCTCAGCCTCCCCATCAGCAGGCAGTGGGTGGAGGATGTGTGGGCATGGATGCTGACTGCCTCGCAAAACTCGCTCTGGATCAGGTTACGGGCCAGAAGCACTGACACAGGGCAAACCTCTGCAGAATCCCACTAATGCCCACATCCATTTGCTGGGTGCCTCAAAGCTATGTACAGCACCAAGTCGACAAAACTCAGAACACTTACACACACAGCAGGCCTTGATGATGATGATGACGGTCAGCATCTTATTCTCTCAGACTGCAGAATATACAGCAGCCAGCAGCTCTAACTTGATGACGAGCACGCTAGGATGATGCAAGGTGGGGAATCATACAACTATCACACTTTCCTACCCGAAGGTCAACAGCAGGAGTGTGATCCAGGACTTCACCAGATAATTCTCACCCATCCACCTTAAAACTGCTGCACAGCCACGCAGAACAAAGACTCACATCTAAGTAAACTCAATAACCCGCTAAATGTTGATCCAAGTCATCCTCACCTCGTTATCCTGCGTCTGTGCTGCCGCAGTGGGGAGAGATGGAGAGGGAAGGACACGGGCGGTGCAGCTCCAGCATCAGTGCGCCACCCGCTGCTGTCCTCCGCAACGTAGGAGACACGGAGAGGCGCTGCG